>BROF01006579.1:23455-37393 GCA_024346535.1 Eptatretus burgeri
CAAACATAAAAATATATATATATATATATATATATATATATATATATATATATATATATATATATATATATATATATATACGTATATATATATTGGAAAGCTCATTCTCACCACTGACTCACTGACTGAAATTAATGTTCGGTACCTTGCGGGCGACGTAGAAAGCTTCAATTTTGCATGTCGACAGACATCGAAGCTGATACATTGGGAAAAAATCACAAAAGCATGGGAAAGCGTCCACAAATAAAAATATCCAAAAATAAGTGCAGCTTTGTGCTCATCCAGCAGGAAGTCGGTGATGCTTGCTTATAATCATAAAGCTTCTATTTATTATGTACATACGTACGAAGAACAGTTTATTACTTTCAACATTTAAGCATACCCCACTCATATATATATATATATATATATATATATATATATATATATATATATATATATATATATATATATATATATATATATATATATATATATATATATATATATATATATATATATATATATATATGGAAAGACCCACCTACATCTCTCACCTGTGAATGGAGGGAAGAGCCAATCAGCTCTCACCGAATCAACTAAACCCAGGTGGCGAGGATTATAAAAATAATTGATACCTCCCACACTCCTCAAGCTGAATAGACTGCATAAAGCAACCCAGAAGGCCTACGCAAGGTAAGTGCTATGCTGTTTTGAACCCTTCCGAGAGTTCCTCCACAACTATAAAGACGTTCACATACCGTACACACATGAGAATCCCAATGCTACAAACCCCCTCAGCTACCGGAAGAGTTTCCTCGCTTATTGGCGAATCATCAGCGATGGCGCAGACAGCAATGTGTACCAATGAGGCTCCCAAGCATGTACCACGTGCAAACTTTTGACGTTTGCTTTACCTGAGGAAGCCGGCTGTGAAGCTGGGGAAACGTTGCTTGAGACAGAGTCTGCTCTCGCATTTTTTTTCTCAAATTAGTGGAGTTGATCTAATTTTTTTATTTTGGTTGGAAGCACCTTCTTTAAAATAAAAAAAAATTATATATGTATATGTATATGTATCTCTCACCCATCATTGGAAGAGACAACCAATCAGCTCTCAATGAATGAATTATCTCCAGGCGGTTATGATCTTCATCTTTATATAATTAATCCCCTGCTCTTCTCGCCAAAGAAAGCTCACAGGCAAAGCAGCTATCTCGACGAGTTTGATTCTCGATCAGACGATAAACTGTCGAGTTGCTGGTTCACAGGTCAGGTATTGAATCAAAAAGTGCACCTTCTGTCAAATGGGACATTATATTGGGGACCTGTATGCTAAAATTGGTGGATGGTGGACATTAAAGACCCCACATTGTCTTTTGTGAAGTGTTGGCGAGTCCTCACCAGCATCCTGAACAAATTACAAATCCCTGCTCAAGTCAGCTCTAGTTTAACTTTAGACTTGGCCAGCCAGTTCGTGAAAGACTTGGGCCAATCACACATGCTGTTGGAGTTGCTTGTCCCATATTGAAAATGTCACGTGGCATAAGATGATGATTTTGGTAATGATGATAATAATTGTTCTTGCTTTAAGTAAGACACTGCCATGGATCAAATGCAAGGTCAACATAATGGCAGCGATCAACTGAGCTATCCTGTCACCCAAAAGCAGAGCCTGGTGTTTGCTTAATTGTTAAGGTCCTGGCTTAAGATCTTAGGGTCTTGACTTTGAGCCCCTGTCGTGCCGTTGAAATAACACTGAGTGGGTTGAGTGAGCCTGTCATCATTCTAAGGTTGACAAAATGAGTATCGGCTTACCGGTAACAGGGGCACTGCATCAGCAGCACAGCGGTTCTTCCCAGAAATGATGGAACCAGCAGCCACATGCTGCACATGAAGCAACAACCCAAAAACACGAGGAATTTTCACTTTTTCATTGAGTTACACCGGCATGATTGTTGATGCATTCTTAGGAAATAGGTGACATAATATATTGGGTTATTTTAGCCATGCCAAGTACGACATTGGTTTCAGGAAGGCTTTCAAAGGCTGCACTACTTTCAAATAGTTCAATACTTGATAATCTTGCCATGTCAATGATGTATCATTCATAAGAAAAGTGTATAAAAAGTGAAATTTATAATTCCTTACAGGTTACCAAGCATTTTCACTTAATTCAATAAATAAAGGAAATTTGCTAATTTCATCATGACATAAAAATGGAACCAACAATGTCATTGATTACCCGGTAGGTGACCACAACATGATGTGCAGCTCAGACAGTACTTAAGTGACTCGCAATGTGTGTTGTCTCATCTTCTTTCCTCCATGAGTATTTAAAGACTGCTGCTCATGGTTCCCCTTCTACCCACTGCTCATCTCTTTTACTCTCATTGAACCTCTAAACCCTCGTCATCCCTTCCCATACTGTCATGTGGTTGTTTCATGTTTTTGTCGAGTTTTTTTCCACTGTTCCCCTGTCGGTCTGTAAACCTGCTGAGCACAGCGAATCAGATGTTCCCTGAGCCTCGACCTCTTTCTGAGAAATAAATCCACAGAGCAGAAGAATAATGTCAACGATTGATGATGATTTATTGTAATTTATCTTTTGCAGGTGTTTGCTTTTGAAAACGGGGAAAAGATGTACCCATTGTTTGACAGCCGAGTGGTTTGGCTTGGAGGATCAGACGTCAGGCGACCTGCAATAAGTCTTTCTCGTTTGGAAATCGGTGATGGTGGGTCGTACACATGCCGTGCTCAGTGCGACAACAACACTTCCGTGCACAGCATAAAGCTCAACGTCACCAAAATAGGTCAGTCCATCATCGAAGATATATATATATATATATATATATATATATATATATATATATATATATATATATATATATATATATATATGTATATATATGAGGCCCTGCGAGGAGGAGTGATGTAAGTGACATTTTTTAATGATATGATGATGATAGGCTCGGATGTAGGGTAAGGGTTACAATAGTGCTGTATGGCATTAACTCCAAAATGGCCGATGTGTCCCTTGCATCACTCCTTGTGGCGCCTCATATATATATATATATATATATATATATATATATATATATATATATATATATATATATATATATATATATATATATATATGTATGTATATATTTATTTATATATATTTATTTCTTGATATATTGTAGATATATTTATATTATTATCTTAATATGCTAAGCCATATTTTATGGACGTATCTCCTCCGAAACTGCTGGACTTATTGTCGCCACTTTCGGCATGCGGGTGGTCTGTGGTCTAATGTACATCATAGGCTATATGAGATCGTGCCAGATGGACAGGTTTGGGAATTTTTGCTGATTTTCTAATTTTTATGTTTGTTTGCATGGCGACGTGTGAGGTCACCACAGAGAGGCGTAATGATGTCATGACATCATCGGTCATTCACTGACGTCATTACGTCTGTCCTCGACGCTGTCACTGCTGAAAGGCTCAATGCCACTCCTATAAAACAGCGTCTACAATGTAAAACCCTCTTCTGCACATGCTGACTACCTCAGAGGGTGCATTTGACACAAAAAAATGTAACAAGAAACATTGTATATAAATTATATAAATCACATTGTGAACACTGGATATATTGACGTCCTAACGAACCCTCACTTTAGAAACTTCGCGTGGACCGTGGGCTTGGCTTGTGTCTCATATTGTGCCTGATTATTTGTATGTTTATACATAATATTGTGCCCGATGAAGCCGGCTGCGAAGCCAGCGAAACGTTGCCCTGAGACCGGGTCTGCTCTGCTTTTCCTCAAATTAGTGGAGTTAATCTAGTTTTTTAATTTTTGTTGGAAGCGCCTTCTTCTTAAAAAAAAAAATATATATATATGTATATATATGTATATATATATATATATATATATATATATATATATATATATATATATATATATATATATATATATACATATATTGTTGATCATTTATACTGTATATTATTGATGTTGGAAACAATGCACTGTGCATCAGAGCTGGCTGTGCATCATTTGTCATCATTGGTTGTATGTTGCATGCATCAGTTTTTATTGGCTGATTAAAAAACACCACATTGGTACTCAGCATACGCTGTTGAATCTTGAATGGGATTGTTGCAGCTCACTTGAAGAAATGCTGTCATAAGTGTAATCCAATGTGTTTGTCTGGATTCTTCGTTTTCACTTTTCCTCAATAACATCCACAAAAAACTGTTAGGAATCAAGTGCATGTATCAAGTGCCATGCAGTATGTATGTATATATATATATATATATATATATATATATATATATATATATATATATATATATATATATATATATATATAATCTCAAGTGCCATATACATTGGATGGGTGGCATCTAAATTCGTGGATGTTTTGCACAGTGAGTACATATGACACTTTCCTTAGAGTTAATGCACACCCAAAACAAACTCGTACTGTCTTTAAGATCTCTTATCTAAATGTGCATCAGTTATTGCGTGTCAGTCATTTTGCTGGACTGCCATAAGTTACATCCTCATGGCCACTAAAAAGGGTTTGATGATGAGACAAAAACGTTAGCTGGAGATGGAGAGGCCGAGAAGATAAAGTGACCTCTTGTTGTTGGCACATACAGTATTCGGGTAGTTCAAGATTGACAGGGACCTTTTCTTTCAGAATATCAAAACAATTTAGGCAATTGATGACACTTCAACTGTTGCTTAAGGTATTCCTCTGCTAGACATACCCACTTGTTCCATCATTGTGGTTGTGGCTGGATGCAATCTGCATGGAAATCTTTGGGATGGTATACAGCTGCTTCAGACATGTGCTTTGACATCTTCATCATTCTTAAAATGCCACCAAGATGTTCTTTAAGTGGTCCAAAGAGATGAAAATCACAAGGTGAGAAGCCTCGACTATACAGAGGATTATTTAGAACTTCCCATCCCAAATTTGGAAGATTAGTAGCTGGTCACATTCACTGTGTGAGTGCAAGCATTATTTTACAGTATTGTCATACCGTGAGACAGGATATGTGGCCAAGCTCTGCATATTGTCACTTTATTGCATGACAAGTGACTGTTGTGCCGTGCATTGATGTTTTTTTCCATAATGAAGAAATTTTACATCAATTAAACAATAAGGTCCCAAATCATCAATGCCATAATCTTTCTAGTTGATGGCTGAAGCTGAACCTTGAATTTATTATTTTGTGGTGTGAATCAAGGATGTCTCCACGCCATGCTGGTTCACTTTGATTTCGGCATGAAATGATGCATGGAGGTCACATTCCATGTCACAATCTTCTTTAATGAAACATCTTCCTTCCTCTAATAGCAATTACACGAGCTATGTTGTCATGGCCACAAATGCTTCCTTTTGATAAAACAACAGATTTTGGTCCTTGCCTTGCCTTAACAGGCCTTCTTGAATTTAAAGTAAGAATGAATGATCATTTCCACATTTCCAACAATGTTGTATTGTTGAATTCAACAACAACACAGATTCAACATTCAACAATGTTGAATCTGGAGATTTTCCAAAATTAGCTGTATAACGCGTTTAATGTTTTTCCAGGAGCAGAGAGTATCAATCTCAGGGGTAAGCAAGGGCTTTTAGAAGAGATCCATGTAGGAGTAGATTAAGTGAAGGAGCAGCTAGAAAAATCGAGTGATGATAAAGCTCCAGGACTTGATAATATGCCTCCGAGAGTATTGTGGGATGCATATTATCTGGTCCACCAGACTTGATTTGTGGACAGGACAGGACTTGATTTGTGCACCTGGAGAAGGATTATGACAATGTCCTGAGTGAGATGGTGATTGCGACACTGAGATGGATGGGAGTGCCGAAAGCAGAAGTTATGTTGGTGGAAGGGATGTACAAAGGAATGAAGGGAAGAGTTTTGGTTGTTCCTGGGATGTCTGAGGAGTTCAACCTGAATATCGGTTTGAGGCAGGGAAGCTTTCTCAGCCCACTCATGTTTATCATGGTGATGGAGCTGGTAAGCAGGAAGTTAAACATGAAAGGTATTCTTGGAGAGATGTTGTATGCAGATTATCTGGCTGTTGTGGCGTCGAGTCGACGGGAGATGCCGGAAGTACCGGGGGAATGGAAGTAGGCATTTGAGAAACATTGGTAAAGATGAGTATAGAGAAGACTGGGGTGATGTGGGAAGACAGAGAAGATAAATGAATATCAGGTTAGAGGGGAAGGAGATCAGACAGGGAAATAGGTTTGAGTATCTGGGGGGAACAGGGATTGGGGATGGTAAGTCGGAAGCAGAGGTGCAGAAGAGGATTCGGGTTGGTGCGAATGCATGGAGGGTGGTGGAGGAGTAATGACAGACAAAGTTGAAAGGGAAGGTTTTGGTGACTTGTTTGATGCCAGACTACTTTTTACGGTCTGGAAACAGTGGCACTGACAGAGAGACAACAACCGAGGTTGCAGGTCTGCGAGAACAACTGGGTCAGGAGGATTGTGGTCAAGGGGGTGGATAGAAGGAGGATGGATGAACTGAGGGAGGAAATTGGTGTGCAGATGAGCTTGATGGGGAGATTGGTTAAAGAAAAACCTGCTGAAGTGGGCTGGACACTTTGTGTGGATGGAGAAAGAGAGAATGACAAGGAGAGCAGATAGGTTTAGGGAGCAAGGCAGCAGGAAATGTCGTCAACCGTGGTTGAGATGGGAGGATTGAGTGAGGAAGGATATGAATAAGGTGGGGGTGGTTGGAGAGTGGAGAGAGTTTGCTGAGAACAGGGGGAAGTGGCCAAGGCAAGGCAGAAGCTTGGTTCTGTTGGACTTCACCCTTAATAAAGAGAAGAGAAAGAGAAGAGGTATTATAAAGAGGTTTAAAAGTGGATAAGTAAAAAAAAAAACAATACGGATTCGACTGCCATTTGCTCCAGTGTCTTTTGTATCACCCTATCTCACACATTACATTAATTATTATCCGTGCATGTTGTTTGTGTCCTGTTTGGAATGATTTTCAAATTTTTTTTCACTGCCACATGTGGTTGGGACAAATTCAGAGCCAAAATACTGTTAAACGTCGGACGACTTCTGGTTCATCTTCCGATTCATGTTCACAATATAACATTCAATTTGAATAACTTGTTTTTTGATCATAAACTGATAAGACAAACCGACAGAGGGACGTGAACCAATTGTTTCACCGCACTTTTTGCTTCGCGTGCATAGAGGTAATTACATCATCAGTTCCTTCCTTAATAGCAAAAGCCTGAATTCCTTCCTCAATTCCTACTGCAGACCTTTCTGCTCCCTTTCTATTTCGCATATTCTGGAAACACTCTTTTGCCCCCAAAATTATTCCCACTACCTCTTATTTTGAGAAGAACAGTACGAAAGTGTTTGTACTGCCCATTATAGATGGGTACTTCAGCTAGGATATAGATCATTATTGTACGTCTGGAAATAATGGTTGTCGGATTGTACGTAATATCCCACCCTTAACCACACCTGTCTTTAAAAGTGGGTTTCTGTTGTCGTGTACGTTACATTACGCCGATAAACCACACCCATTTAGGTGTGATTGGTCCTTTTGCAATTGTGTCGCGATGGTCCCACCCATACCAGGTTGATTGATACGTGTGGTCCCACCCACCATCTTTTCCCTTCCTATAACAATGTGAAGTGATGTAGTTTTGCTTACTTTTCGTGGAATCCTTTGAAGTTGTGAAAATTTTGAGTCATTACGGACCTTCCCACTATCAAATGCAGTGAATTGGGGTTTAAACCAACTCCTGAGCTTCAATCAATTTCGAGTATGGCTGTCTGAAAAGAAGAATAAGAAGAATTAAAAATTGGCTCTTTTTGAGTCGGTCAGTTTTGTAGTTCAGCGATGCTATCCAAAAGTTTAATGAGTGATATTGGATGTGAAATCTTCCACAGATGACTGGTAGGTACTATATCGGTTTATAAGTTGGTATCTTGGTCGGTGTTTTAGAGCATCGGTGTTGTCATTAAATATATGGAGTGACCATGTCATTCCGACACAGGAAATCTAGCGACTTCCTGATAACTGTGATAATTTGTGATTGCTGTCACGCCATCATGACCGACCATGCTCAACAGGGAGGTATTGATTGAAGGTCCCTGTCTGGTTTCAGTGTAAACTTTTGAGGGGAGAAAGGGCCTGAGTGAATTAGACCAATTTCCGACACAGGATAAGGTGCTCGATCCAGCATTCTTTTGCCAAACTGTAAAACAATCGGCATTATTACCTCTGCCACCTAAGGTGGATGGAGGTAACAACAAGCACACCCACTCACCCCCCACACGTACAACACCAGGTCACGAGTGTGTTATAAAAGGGGCATAGCAGACCATCGATGAAGCGATTTGTTTCTTAATTCACCTCGTGTCACAGGAATAACCTAAAGGAAATATTTTGAAAACGAACAAAAAAAATCCTAAAAATAGAATTTTTTTTTGTGCATTAGGTTTAAAAAATAAATTAAAGCAAAAACAAATAAGTATCACCTTCATACTATCTATAATCAACTTATTGGAGCAGTATCACATGAATTGAAGACTGGTCTGGTGGCACTGACAGAGAGACAACATCTGGAGTCAGGCCAGGTACAAAAGCAGAAGAGAGAGAGAGAGTAGCAAATGTAACACCATTATTTAAGAAAGGATCCAGAGAAGAATTGGGAAACTATAGACCTGTTAACTTAATTAAGGACTCGATGAGGAACCATTTAAATAAATACAGACTCATTAAAGGTAGTCAGCATTGGGTTTACCAAAGGTAGTTCTGATCTCACAAGTCTTTTAGAGTTCTATGAAGTAGTGTCTGATTGGGTGGATGAGGGAAAGGCAGTGGACATAGTATATCTAGACTTTAAGAAGGCATTTGATAAGGTACCACATTGGAGGTTGTTAGCCAAAGTGAGGGCTTGTGGAGTGGCTGGTCAGGTCGTTAATTGGATTGCAAACTGGCTTAGTAATCGGAAGTAAAGAGTGGCTGTGAGCAGGAGGATGTCTTGCTGGGAGGATGTATCCTCAGGGATCAGTACTCGGACCATTACTATTCATTATTTACATCAATGATTTGGATAGTGGGGTAAAGAGTAAGCTTTCCTAATTTGCAGATGACACAAAGCTTAGAGGAAAGGTGGATAGCAGAGGGGGTGGTGATCAGATACACAAAGGTATTGATGCATGCATAGATTGGGAAAAAGATTGGCAGATGGAATTGAACCTGAGCAAGCGTAAGGTGTTGGGGATGAGAAAGAACAATGAAAATAGAGATTACCAGATACAAGGGGTAATTTTGGAGTGTGTCACACAGGAGAAGGATCTGGGGGTGGTAATAGATATGGGAGGTAAGCAGGCAGCACAATGCCAGACAGCTATAGGTAAAACAAATAGGGTTTTAGGTTGTATTCGGAGGGGGATCATTTATAAATCAAAAGAGGTGGTGTTAACATTGTACAGGAATTTAGTGAGGGCCACATCTAGAATATTGTGTGCAGTTCTGGTCACCACAACTCAGGAAGGACATAGATGCCATAGAGAGGGATCATCACAGGGCGACTAAATTAATTCTGGTCTGAGCTAGACTTAGCTATGAGGAGCGGCTGAAGGAGACAGGGCTTTCTCCACTAGAAAAGAGGTGGTTGTGAGGAAATATGATAGATGTTTAAGATAATGAAAGGTATCGATAAAATAAGTGCAGATGAATTATTCAACAGAATCGACAGTGATAGAACCAGGGTCACAGCCTGAGAATAAAGAAGAGGAGAGTTAAGATGGTAGTAAGGCAGGGGACTTTTCCTCAAAGAGTAGTTAATGCATGGAATGGTCTCCCTGGAAAGGTAGAGGCAGCAGAAAGAGTAGATAATGAGGAGGAGGAGATTGGGATCATACTCAGCAGAGCATTGGTGCTGCTTAAGCAGTGCCCTTGGCTATTGGTCACAATCCTGGATGGGTCGCCACTCCAACACAGTATACCAGCAAGCTGGCACTCATTTTGCTGACCTCAGAAGGATGACAGGCCGAGTTAACCCCACCTGGTATTAATTCAACAGCTGAGCAGCATTTGAACTCAGGACCCGAGGATCCAAATCCCACCACCCTAACCATTAAGCCAACACTAGGCATAGTAGATAAGCTTAAAGTGGAATTAGATAGATACCTGGAAGTTATGGGCATAGGGGGGTAAAGGGATGTTGGCAGGACTTTTCGTTAGTTTAAGCAATGATGGGTGATTGTGTGCATGTGTCCAGAATGCTGTTGGTGGGGATCTCGTCAAGGGGTGTTGTGTGTGGTTGATGTGTGTTTTTTAACCAAGGTCATGCACCCCCCCCCCCGAGGAGAAGAAAAAAAAACACAAAAACTTTAATAAAAAAAACAAACAAAAAAAAAACACTTCAAAAAATAAGAAGTACATTTTGTATTTTCGTCTTTGGATCTTGTGGATAAATTGGTGTGGTGTTAATTTCACGCAGGCATGATGGGTTGAACGGCCTCCACCTGTGTCTAATCTCCTTGTATAAAATGGTGGACTTAGTAAATTCCTTGTCCTTATATTGTTTTTTTCTGATATAAAAACTTTGAAAGCCTGGTTAAGTACCCTTCATTTCCTTGTTCGTTTGCCAACTGAGCAATAACCAGCTGTTTGAATCTCATCTCAAGGGCAATCTCTGTGTCCCAGATGTCAGTGACTGCAATTACAACAAGTTTTTCTTTTTCTTCCATGCAGAAATACCAAAAGTGAAGAAGCTATATGCAAACTACAATGTAAGTGGAACGGAGGTTGTTTCTTCATCAGGTGAGATCATAACGATTTCTGAGTGCTTTCTCCACCGATAATATTGCAAAGTTATATGAACTGCTCTTCCTCTTTCTAATGCCCTTGTTGAAGCAACTAAAATTATTATTATCCCCCGTTGGACTTGGTCCGATACGGGGGCTTATGGATTTGGTCTCAATTTTCGTGTCCATGCGTGTGTGCGTGCATCTGCAACCACATCTTGTACATGCATGGACCAATTTTATTCGTACTTGTATGACGTAAAGGATGCTACTGTATGATGTTAAGACAAAACATGATGGTATACATATGCAAGTCATTTTTTTTTCGACATCAGATCCAAGATGGCCGACTGGCGGCCATTTTAGTTTTTTTTAAAAAAAACTAGTGTCGAGCACGTCCTCAACCATTTCTCGGAGATGTATGGACCAATTTTATTTGTACTTGATGTAAAGACAACACATGATGGTATACATATGCACTTCATTCTTTTTCGAGAGCAGATCCAAGATGGCTGACTGGCAGCCATTTTGTTATTTAAACATGTCCCCAACCATTTCTCTGATATGCACGATCTGATTTTGCTCAACCATGGAACAAGCACAGCACACAATGGCGTACACTTGCACCTAAAATTATTTTGCAATCGAATCAAAGAGAGCCGACTGAGAGACTGGCGGCCATTTTAGTTGTAAAAAAAAAAAAAAAACACCCCAGTGTCGACCACATCCTCAACTATCTATGTCTTTTTTACTTATTCACAGTGAAAGAAAGTGCCCATGCTGGTGTATTGGTCACGGCTGTTCTACTTTCTTCAGCTCTTTTTTTCATCCTTGTTTCAATGTTGCTCGGACTGGCACTCAAACGTCTCAAGCAGAGAAGACAGCGACTCGAGGAAGAGCGAAGACGGCGCTTTAGAGAAGCTTCGCGCAAGCGTTACTTTTCTGTCCAAAAGCATGTGTGATGGATGCTGCAGTAGGAAGGAAAATAAATATACTGACATTTCCTTTTTGATGATAAAACATTTACTGGTACATAAAATGTACATTATTTGAAGCAAGAGACAATCCTGTGCTGATTGGATACTAATCTAAAAATGCAAACCTGTGGAGGACTTCCTGTCGATTTCAATATGAATGGCATTTTAAATGATTCACATCTGACTTCAAATGACATTTAGACTCAAACTTTAAAACTTCAGGATGAGAATTAAACTCTGAAAACAACTGAGTTGCAACGAAATGAAATTGAGAACAGGGAGGCCATTTCACTCATCATGTCTAAAACGTATATTTATTTACACAATATATATATATATATATATATATATATATATATATACATATACAAACCATACTCTTCGTAGAGCGTTGCTGCTGCCAAAGCAGTGTCTTAGCAAGGGTTATACTGGGTGGTTGCCATTGCCGACCCAGCGTTGATTTTATGTGCTCCATCTTTTTAAATGCTGAGTGTCAAGTAAGAAAGCAGCGTAAATACCAATTTTAAAGTCTTTGGTATGACTTGGCCTGTGTTTGAACCACCTTCCTCCCAGACTCAGAGTGGATGCTCTAATCATCACATCTATACCATACCATCAACTTAGGGAGTGTGGGGTGAATTATACAGCCAATCCCAATAATTATATTTTACCTGAGCAAGGACACACAATGGTCTGCTTTTTTAGACGTCGTCAGAGCTTCAATGTCAAAACTCTGAAATACAGACAGCACAGGCACCATTATTTTCCAATTCAAAGGATGGCATGCTCCGAGATACATTACGTCCTGCATCGTATCTTTTTTTTTTCATGAAAATTATTTGGCACTATACTATACCCTGTCTATATTGACACTGCCATTGGATTAAATGAGATATAGATGTCCTGTAAATGTTTGTACTCTTTTATGATTTAATTTCATTTAAAAATCTTTGGAAATTTGTAAGCCTACATATTTTCTTGAACTTTATGATGCAGAAAACAAATGCTTCTAAGTACAGTATGTGTATAATATCTATGGGTTGAGGAGTAGTGGTGGGGGGCAGGGGGGATTGAAGCCTTCTGGTTGTGAGATGGAGGTTTGAGGACTTGGGGTTGGGAAGCAGAGGTTGAGGACTTGGGGTTTTGGAGAGGGAATTGATAACTTCGGGTTTGTGAGGGGTGGGGGGGGGGCAGTTGAGGACTTGAAGTCACATTTTACATTCTACGGATGTTCCGTGGGTCCATGCTAGGTATATAAAATAGGCTAATGTTGTCTGTCTATCCCCCCTCGAAGCACAGAAACACTCCTTGGAGAGAAGAAAAAAATGTAGTGAAAGTTTCTTCAAATCAATCCAAACCTACGAGTAAATTATAATATAAAAAAAACAAATTTGTACACAAGAGATTACATATAAAGTGAAGATAGTGCAATCTTTGGAACTGATAACTTCCCCAGTAATTGAATTGGATGTGGTGGGGCAGTCTCGTGATGTGATGCCCTCGGACTTCTTCTTGTGGGGGTATGTCAACGATTGTTTTCCAAATGTCTGTTGTAAACAATGAAGAACTTCATGCAAAGATAACCAATTGCATCAGCAGTGTGACGAAGGATATGTTGGCCAACATGTGGATTGAAGTGGGTTATCACTTGGATGTGCTATGTGCCACTAAAGGTGGACATGTTGGGGTGTACTGAAAAACTCAAAAAACTTTATGAACTATTTGACAAAATGCAAAAAAAAAACATCATTGTATCACTTTTGGTTTGATTGTAATAGGATTTTAAAATCGGAACAAGACTTTGCGGACAGCCTGTAGTACTTCCTTTCTTAGCCTAAATTATCTTCATGTATTCCATGCCAAGTTTACCCAATCACATTTTTGGAATAAATCAATAAGTTGATACTTATTTTACTCTCTTATGATACTCATGCATGCAACAACTCAAGACATTCCTCAATGAACCTCCCATTTTTGAGTTCTTTCAACCAGCACAAGAATAAAAGGCTTCCTTTTTGTCTCTCTTTTTCTATCGTGGTATTTATACCATTAGCTTCTGCTAGTGTGGATGTGTACATACATATTTGTGTATAAATAAATATGTATATATGTATGTATGTATATATGTATATGTATATGTATATATATGTATATGTATATATATGTATATATATATATATAT
>BROF01006580.1:15146-37334 GCA_024346535.1 Eptatretus burgeri
CGAGCGGTTGCTGAGAGAGACTCGGATGAGATTTGTTACCTGCATAGTCCGTGAGCGTCAGTTGCGGCTGCATCGACATGTGGCTCGTTTTCCTGACGCTGATCCTGCTCACCAGATTCTCTCAGCGATGGAGTCTCATAAGTGGAGGAGGCCAGTGGGCCGGTCACGTGCCTCGTGGTTGCAGCAGCTTGACCATCATCTCAATAAGATGCGGATGGGCCTAGCATCTGCCTGGGGGATGGCCAGACGGAGGCCCCTGGATTACCGGCGGAAAGTGGACGCAGCGACGCGCTGTTCTGGCACATGCTCCCATTCCTGACCTGAGCTGCTTGACATACACACAGAAAACTTCGGAAGAACCAACATGATGAAATTCTGTTCAAGATTTTTGTGAATATACATAAAACCCTCCATATTCATGAGTTCCAAGTATTCGCGAATTGGTAAATGTATACCTAATTTGTGACCAATCGACTTTGAACATTCGCGAGTTTGCGAGCCCCCATCACCCACCGAGGTGTGCAGATGTTGATACTGTACAGTACTGTACTGTATTTGATTTGTCCGCGCAGCGTGGGCACGCCACTCCGGACACCCTCTCTGTCCTTTTCTCTCACAGCAATTCCTGAACTGCAAACATCTCGCTATGCCTCTTGTTTCTCGATCATGAACTTGTGCTGTATGTGTATGTATATATATATATATATATATATATATACAGTCCCACATATACAGTATATATATATATATATATATATATATATATATATATATATATATGTATGTATATATATATAAAACAAAAAGAGGTGAAAACAAAACCTCCTCAGCCTTTTGTTGCGGGGTAAATCAAAGCAATGAAACGGTTGCAAGTCCAGCACGACCCATGAGGGTTGGAAAACTACCTGCTCAGTGAGATACTCAATCTTCGAACGAATAATTTTGAGAGATATTCAGATTCGTGTGAGAACATCAAAGTAAATGTTAAATGCTCATGCAACTTTTCGTGTGTGTGCGTGTGTGCGCGTGCGCGTGTACGTACGTACGCGAGTCCGTGGGCCCGTCTAAAAGTAGGAAACTGTCAAGTGCCTGTATTGTATTTGCTTCACATTGGAATAGAACTCGGCTGGAGGATTTTTTGCTCATGTCTTTTTTCCCCATCCCCCCATTCATTGCATTGCCTGTGTTCAAATAAATGTCCCCATTGTTAAATGTCACCCGCTCGTTGCGTCCCTTCCTCTCATTGACTGCCATGGAGCGTTCGGAATGTTAACTGGTTTTTAACACCGATAAGATAATCGGGTCCGACGGGACTTGGCGATATATAACCGCTCGGCAATCGCATTCGAAACGAGCTGCGTAAAGTGGCTCGTTTTCGTGCAGGTCCCGTTGAGGTGTAGATCCCCGGCATTTCTGTCTGCGCGAATAATTATGTATATCGATAATTCGGCGATTGACCCTGCAGTGCGTGGACAGAAGAGTTGGCTGATCTATGGTGTTATAAAAACACCCGTAGCTGGGTTTCGGTGTTGATCCGGAAGCTCCGACTGGATTGCTCGTTCGGTGGGCGCTTGCGGCCGCAATTGGGTTGAGGCGGTCGTCCGCACGCCAAAGGGGCGAGAATCTACAACAATATATTTATTTATTTTTGCTTATTAATTGCCCTTAATCATTGCCTCTCTGAGTGTAAGATGAGTGGGGGAGGTGAGTTCTGGAAAGAGGAAGAAGAAAGTGATGAGTTTGAGTGAAAAACTGAATGTGTTCGTTGACCAAATTTTTCTTGGATGAACCTCCCTGAGAATCCTCCTTCTGACGTACTCTCCAACACCACCACGATCGTCATCACATCCTCATTCTCATCCTCATCATGATCCTTATCATCATCAAAAAAATCACAGTTCTGTGTATTATTTATTCATTTTAATCATCGTTTTTTTAATCAACAGGATTCTGTTTTCCGATATCTCTGTAAAGTTTTCCACTACCGAGAAAAGGTGAACAATATTTGTTCAAGGAAGAGGTAATGTGTCATGTTTTGTGAATGGAGCAATATAGGATGGCCTGCTGCTGCTTTTTTGTATGCAAGATCCAAGCTCATGGAAGAGTGACGTGATGGGGGATAGAAAGGTGATGAAAGACGATGCACATCTGTACAATTCCGACAGTGTGACAGTTCGACCAGGGCCACAGTTGGATACGAGTACAGAAATTAACAAACAGAATGAGAGGGCAGAGAACACAGTAATCTGCAATTGAAAGGGTTTTGTTAGGAAGTGTTAATTTGGGGAGAAAAGATCAAGGGTAGGGATTGGGGATGAGACGAGATGACTTCAGGGAGCAGTGGGATTTAACAGCCTCAGAAAGGAGGTTCCACAAACTGTAGAAATTCTAAAAATAAAAAGTGGTGATGTGTGGAAAGCCTGGATTTGGAGAATTTAAGCAGAAGTTGCTTCTGAAGAATGTCACATTCAGATCATCTGTTTGAGGCCTTGCATACATATCGCCTTGGGTGGATTATAAGGGGAGCTCTTACAATCGATTTCCCTAATAGAAATCCGGAAGCGATCGTTCCTCGGATAACTCCGCTGCGGGATGGGTTGCTAAGCAACCACACATGCCGTCTGAGACTCCTAATTTAGGTAAAGTCCAGCGTCTGAATCCTGCTTTACCTTCCCGGCAAATTAAACACCCCAGATCGGAAACTGTGCTTTCCAAAGCGCAACTGGTTCCAAGATATGGCCAAATGTTATCGTAGTTGGAAGCGGTGGCTGCCGACTCATGACGGAACATCATCATCGTTTTACGGCCATTTCCATGCTTGCATGTATAAGCCGTGGTTCACCTTATGACTGCTTTCCAGGCTGCACGATCCCTTGCTCGCCCTCTTGTTAAGCCTTTAACTCAAGATCATCTTGGTCCTCCCAGCTTGGGAGAATTCCGTTTGCAACACATGACATCTAACCAATGGAAGCAGACAACTAGACAGTCTGGAAAGGATTACTATTTAACAAAAGGCACATATGTACAAGTCAAGCTGTGTCAAAAATAGAAAACCTTATCGAAGCACATAAGCCCCTAAATCAGTGAACTTAGCAAAAATATACAGGTGCCACTCTCATTCTGGGAAAAGAAGATAAGTGAGAGGATAGACTGAGAGAGAGAGGGTGATGGGGTGTAGGGTCCACCCCACTCTCGCCCGAAAGTGAAACGGCTGGTTCACTTGTGCCCGAACAGGGTGTATGATATGGTTGTGTTGAAGAGATACGAGGGTGTGATGTACAAATGTCAGATAGTACTGAAAAGGACCGTTGGTGCTTTGTTGAAAGCTCCCTGTTGAAAGAGAATGAGGGCGATATAGTTGAAGAAAGGAGAAAACCTGCAAAGTCTGTATGTGGTGTCCGTGCCCAGGAGCGATCGCTCGATCAGTCATTTTTCCGTGGACTGGTTCCATATGCTCCAGCTCCCTATGCAGTCTTCCCCGGCCTTACCTTCCAGGCTTCAGACGCGGTCTCTTCTCCGGACTCGAACTTAGACTTTTACAGCCGAAATGTGTCTTCCTCCACGTCCGCATGTCCCATGATCCAGCCGCCCTCCATTGGTCGTCCGTGTGATCCAGTGAAGCCCATTGGTCGTCTCGAAGCCTGGCAGCACAGTGAGCACCAAGGCCTAGGCAGTGCGACTGGGCTGAGGCTCTGCGGTGCTGTGGCTGCCGAGGCTTTGGGTGTGCAGGTGGGGCTGAGGCTTAGTGGCGAGGTGCTATGTGATCCTTCCTGTACTAGTGGCTGAGGCTTAGTGGCGAGGTGCTATGTGATACCTTCCTGTACTTCTTATCCTTTTGATGCCGTTTCAACGGCGAATGCAGGGTGTGTGTCTGTCTGTCTGTCTGTCTGTCTGTCTGACAGAGACAGACAGAGAATGGGGTTGACTCCATTACAAGCACAACGCATGTTCCCTTCCTATACTGAACACTGGATTCCCAAGTTAGCGACACAACGGTCCAACAAAATAACTGTACCAAGGTTTTTTGTGCTTTTGTACACGCGATCCCGGGGGTCTTCAAAATCTTTCACAATGTTACATATACACAAGTGCATTTTAAACCCACAAGTGGAATTCTAAATGTGCACGTATGCTTCACTCAATTTGCCCTCCTTTATAATCTGCCATTTTGCAACTCGATTGCCACAAGTGTGGCAGGGTTTGAGTGCAAAGCAGCCACATTGTTTTTATTCCATTCATATTAAGATCTGATTGTATTTCCATCGAGGTAGCATTTGCACTTTTCCTGGAAATGCTACTTTATTACAACCTCTTCCCTTTTATCCAATGTGCCCACAGATTTGAAGAACAAGCCATTCCTTTGCCAACACTGGAGGAAAAGCAATGAGCTGAGCCTGAAGACCATGCAATCTCAACAAGTGTCTTTAAAATATCCTTCTTGCATCACAAATGCACCATGCAAGCTGTTGTATTTTTGTCATGGAAACAGTGGCAACGGCCTTTGAGAAGCCAAGTTGTCCGATGATACGAACCAATTAATCGCTGTCAATTGTTCAAACTGCCTGCGAATGTTTGCATGTGGTCTGCCAGCTCTTCCTTCCGGATCACTGCTGCAGTTTGTGGAGTTCATCCATCCACTGATGGTCATCCAATTGGTTTTCATTTGGATTCTTCACAGGTTCATGTTGTTCCATTATTTGCTACAACTTCGTTCAGAGATTCATGATATCTTCTCAAAGAGGTTTCGTGTTTGTGTTCACATTTCAGCAAAAGGTTTGATTTGTTACTACTCAAGTCATTTGTGGTTTTAAACCATTTGATTTTATGCCTTGGGTTAGGGTTCTTTTTTTTATTTGAGTATTACCATGGGCATTCTCAAAGGATGTGCACATGTATAGCATCTCTCGAATGGGTAGGATATCCTCGGGGTTTGCACAATCATCTCTGAAAGTTGACCAGTCTGGGTTTGAATCTCCGTCCAGTTATAAACTGTCTTCCTGGTGTTTTGCTGGCAGGGCTCGGCATCAATGTCTGTGCCATCCATCGGGAGGACGTCAAGCAGGTGGACCCACGGGATATTAACTGCCAGCATTAGTTGGTCGACATCAAACATCCCACAGACTCCTTCACAAAGAGCAGATGAGCGATCGCCAGACAAATTCGAAATTGTTGTCCTGACTGCTGTTGGAAGGCAACAGCAAGCCACCCATTATAATCCTTGCTTTGGAGCTGCTTTGGCAGCACCCAGCCTGTCTTTGGACAGATCACCGGAAAGAAAGTGTCCTTGACTTCAACACATTCCATCTATTTGTCTTTCAAAACAGTCTATTCCAGTAATATATAAGTTCTAAGATACTTCCTTCAGCCACATCTGTTTTTATACAGGTCACAAAGCATATGGAAGAGCAGAGCAACAGATGGCAATATATTTACAGATAAAATATGTCAAAGGAAAAATTTTGGGTGAACAACAAATGGATGTACCACGGGACAATGAGAGGGTGAGAACAGTACCTCAGCAAGGGAAGACTCAGGAGGTTGCTTCAGTCTATTCCTCATGATACAAGTCGAATGTCGAAACGGATAACAGTCACTGGGAGCTACAATGTGCAGGCTGTGCGGGAGTGATGTAGATATTCAATGCCGAACTCACAAATGGTGGCAACATGGGATTTTTGTACAGGTGTTGTCATTATTACAAAGTTCAACTTTGGTCAATATCCCTCGGTGTTCTTTCTTTACAGCCTGACACAATCTTTGTGTGAGTCTGGTGTAACATTCTCCTGTAGTTGTAGTTGAATGAGGAATAGCCAATAGCAGGATTCCCTTGGCATCACAGAAAATTTAGGGCATGATCTTACCAGCTCAGTGTCAGATATAAAATTAATTTTGGTGTTGATGATTGTCAGAGCTTCCAATGCATAGAATTGGTTTCAGAACCACCATCAACGAAGCAATACATTTGGCTGGATCATTGTTTGAGAGATTCACATCATGATGCCAGCTGTTGCTATCCATCGTGAGCGTTGAGGTTTTGACGGACCAATCTTGCCGAGACTTGAGACTCACCCCCAAGTGTTTGTGGATGATTGTGTTTGTCTCTGACTATTTTAGTGTCTTTGATGAGTTATACTCCACTCCTAAGTTTGTGGGTTGATCATCTTAAAGGTACTTGTGGCCATGTTTAAAGTCAGCTGCCCATTCGGCGAATGTCAAAATCGGTGCATATTTGCCATATACAGCCAGTGTGTTTGTGCCTCTCTTCGTTGCTGAAACCTTCTTTGCCAAAAGGAGATGATTACACATCATGGTCAATTTTGGTAAGATCTAGATTAGTGTTACATAGCAAACTTCAGCTTTATACTATGAAGCAACAAACAATGTCAGATGACTTAGAACTAATGGCATATAACAAGGACACGTGCACGTTCATTCGAGCAAAGTACTGCGGCTCTTGAGTGGCAATGAAAGCACAGTTCCTAAACTTTTAAACGCCTTCTTATAAGTTTGGTTTCAATTTGAAGTTGGTTGTGTCGGTGTTTTGGGTTGTGGAGAAGTGTATGTCTAATACTTAGGAGTGAGTATGGTTTTTGTTTGGGGAATAGGGTGGAGGAGGGGTGGCGGTAGTTTGTTCAGTGGTTTTTGTTGAGGACAAAGTGTATGTGTTCACAGACTTTGAGAGAGTTGTGTTGAGGTGTCAGCATGTTGCTTTGTTGGAGGGCTGGGGTGGTTTGGATATGTGTTTGGTTTTAGTGTTGTGCTTTTTGGAGCACTGCATTATGCAATGGTTCTTTACATTGCAATATGAAATTTTCCAACAGCTGTCTTTTTTTAACAGCTAGAAATTTTCTGGGTACCCTTGTCTGTGTTTCGTTGTAAGTAAGTAAACCCCCGATAAGCATCTGCCCTCTGCCTCTTTCCTGTCAATTTGATTGATTTTTGCCTGATTAATTATTCGCTTCGATTGCTTTAGAATTAATTCATTTATTTACCTCAGGAAATAAAAAGTTTATTTTATTTATTTATTTTCTGATTAATGAATCATTTGTTGATTTCCAACCTGTCCGTGTTTGTCCTTTCCTTCCATTGGTCTGGCATTGTATGAACTGGAGGTAATTACCACAGATTTGACCAAAAATAGTCGGCACACACCAGTGGTTAAAACGCTCGGCCGGCCGCCATAATTAAGATCTAATTAAGATAAGATTGGTGCTTTGCCGAGGGCACGCTCCCAATTCAGTAACCATGCAACCTCTACTTAAACAGCATAATTAGACGGTGGACACTGGAACTCGTGGTTAACTGGGTGGCGTTCATGGTTCAAAAACAACCCACCATACCACAATGTTAATTGTGAGCGGTGGCCCCAGGTCTGGCTCTTCCAAGGACAACCGGGGATGAATCCTCCTGAGTGACAAACTGGTGTCTCAGTATCCGTGGCCGTCACAATATATATATATATATATATATATATATATATATATATATATATATATATATATATATATATATATATATATATATATATATACATACATGTATGTATTTGTATATATTGTTACGGTTGTGGAAATTCACAGAGCACCATTTTGGTCCTTCGATCAGTTATGTCGATAAGTCTGTGTTCAGATAGATTTCCCCACCAAGGTTCTAAAGGGTATTATTCGTGTACCCGGGCTGTGATCTTTATGGGAGTGTTTTCTTTTGCTATCTTTATTTTGGACCAACCGCTTCACAACAACCACCTCCACCACCTTCTCAGCAACGCTGACCACAATCACCTTCTCCACAACCACCTTCACACAACCACCTCCACAACCGCCTTCACACAACAACCCTCTCCACAACGCCAACCACAGCCACCATCTCCGAAACCACATCTCCTCCAATAACCAACAACGAACACCATCGCCTTACCTTCAACTCCGCAAACGCCGCCATCTTTGCGCCGGCCACGGCGAGATCGCTGCAAGCATATGCGGGGGGTTTCCTCGTTGCCAGCGACGGTGATGTCAACCACGTCCGCTCTCCTGTGTTGGCGCCAGCATCGATGATCTCTGCCACGTCCGCTCGCTTTGAGCTTCGCCTCAAATTCGGATCAGGGGATCGAGGGGGGCGGAGCCAGCGAGGGGTCAGAGGTGAGGGATCAGGGATCAAACCTCGCCTCAAGGATCCCTATTAAAAAGCGCGCAGAGTGCAAAGCTCGCAGTCGGTCTGGGTTTGGAGTGGTGTGAAGACCGGGGTTCGAGTCAAGTGGAGGGCAGTGGAGGTCTGGGTTCGCCAAGGAGACGGGAGCTGGGAGCGCAGCCAAGTGCAGAACTGCGCGTTCGTGTGCGGGACGTGGGGAGAGCCGGAGAGAGGTCGCCAGCCAGCACCGAACGGTCCGAGGTGATCGGGCTTCAGGACAGTCCGAGCGGCGCTGAGGGACGGACGGGCTCTTCAAGAGAGCATCAATCTAAGAGGGCAAAAGACCCGTTCGTACCTCTGAGGCGTTGCCGGCTGGGCCCGAATCACCAGGCCGCCAGAGGAGGCCTGGGCTGAACCGCGGTCACGCCAACTGCCGTGAGGACGGGACGGGACGCCGCGGGTCGCCCCAGCAAGGCACCACGAAGGTGAAGGTAACCAGCGTGGCCTCTCGGACTCCTTCGGTCTCCCAAGCTCTGAGAAACATTAAAGGCTTACGAGCCTGGGCCTTTTCTTTCTGGGGATTTGCATGAACATTGTGGCGCCATGTCTTCAGGTAGAACTGTATAAGTGTACTTGATTAATAGAACGGTGGTCGTTCTTTTTCTTGCTCGCGTCTTGTCCCTACCCACATTCATTGCGTGCTTGTACATTGCATTGCTTTTGTTTGCCTCGCCTGATTGCATGCATGACTGCATATGTGTTTTGTGTGCAAATAAATGTGCTTGTGTGAATGTAAATCTGTTCGTTGCGTCCTTTCCCTCCATTGAACTGCCGCATTGCATTCGGAGTAATAGCTGGCTTTTTAATAGCCGATAAAGTGATCGGGTCCAACGGGGCTGCGCGATAATACCCCGCTCGGTTATCCCAAAACGAAGCGAGCTGCTCAAGCGGCTCATTTCCAAGCGGCCCCGTTTAGGTACAGTCTCTCGGTAGTCTGCCCGCGCGATTCATGAGGAATATCGACAATTCGGCGATTGACCCTGTAGCGCGGGTAGAGTGTTGACTCGGCTGTGGTGTGCATCTAAAACGCACCCGTAGCGGGATTTTGGCGTTTGATCCGGAAGGCTGCGACTGGATTGTCCATTCGGTGGGCGAGAGCGGCCGCCATTGGCGAGAAGCGGTCATCCGCATGCCGGCGGGCGGAAATCCACAACAATATATACTGTATATGTTTATCCATATATATATATATATATATATATATATATATATATATATATATATATATATATATATGAGATATCCATACGAGCGCGGTCTGCTTACGCATTGTAAGCAATAATGAGCCGTGCTTCCCCATTGTCTCGGGTCGATCACCTGCATTTGGTTTTTCATTTATTTATTTTCTTTCTCTTTTTTTCGTTTTATTAAAATTTTCATTTGTGGATGCTTTCCGACGGTTCTGTGATTTTTCGGTCATCTCTATCATCTCAGTAGAGATGACCTAATAAAGCCAGTCTCGAAGTCTGTCCGTACGTCCGTCCACAATCAAACCGAGTGGAGACAAACAACCACTAGTGGAATGGATAGAGGTCGATGAGACATGCACAACGATATAACTTTCAAGGTCGTCCAAGGTCGAGGTCAAGGTCACGAGGCTGTCAAAGTTGCGAAAATCGTCGATTTCAAATCGTATCTCCTCCCTCATTTATCAAGAGAGATCAAATGTTATTAGTGATTCAGATACTATGGACTATTATCTAGAAGAAAGCGAGCCATTTTTTTGAAATTTGCTCTCGTTCCGATTTTATAGCCCTTCAAACTTCGCTCTGATTCTTACATGTCCGGTGCTAATTTGAAGTGGTCATCCAGAGGCCAGCGCCAATCTCTGAAGATGCTCCGGATCCTGCGCAAATTTTTGCATATTTTTACCCCGTATTGGCCGTTCATAAAGTACATACAAAAATGAGAGGGTGGGTGGTATAAAGCCCACGTACGGGCTGCGTACAGGGGTGGGTGGGTGGTACGACGGCTGCATACATACTTTATGAAAGTGGTGTCGGACGACATGAAAGCGTTTCAGAAGACGAAGGTGAGCCTGTCGTCATCATGAGGGGGAAAAAGATCCCCTTTCACAGGAACATTTTCGACTTGATGTTGAATCCGTATGACGTCAATAATTGTTCCATATTACTGTATTACCGTAGTTAATAATTACTGATGCATTTGAGATAAATCTACAGTTCGTTGTAATCTTCAAGTATTGTGATGTGATATGAGACGCATATGGGGGTGGGTGAGTGGTCACTAGCCTGCATACAGAGGGGGGTGGGTGGTTTTGAAACCCGGAAGTAGAGCGTACGTACTTTATGAACTGCCCCTATTCCAGTCTGGCACAGAGTTACTTTTTGAACTTTTTTGAGTTTGGCAAAAATATGAGTTCTACCGAGTTGTATTGATCATTACGATCACTGGTTATCGCCTCGGATGCACACAGCATTTTGGTATGAGTGCAGACACTGTTATGCAACTCAGATGCACATGCGTGTTTTGGAATGAGTGCATCACTCATTTTTCACTGCCACTCATTCCTGTTGAATTCCAAAGTACCGCTTGCATCTTCATGTAGTCCGTACGTACTTTTACATGCAAAAAAAAATATATATATATATATGTATATGTATATATATATATATATATATATATATATATATATATATATATATATATATTTTTTTTTGATGTAATTTTGGTTGTGAAATATGAATCCTGTGTACCCTTGTTCTTTGCAGACTTACTGACGTTGGCGAAGAGAACGAGTTAGGGCGTAGTTATCGAACGCCTGTTGGTGTCGGACATCGGACGTCATCCCTCGCCTTCGAGCATTCCTCGCCTTCGGACGTCATCCCTCGCCTTCGGGCGTTCCTCGCCTTCGGACGTCATCCCTCGCCTTCGGGCGTTCCTCGCCTTCGGACGTCATCCCTCGCCTTCGGACGTCATCCCTCGCCTTCGGACGTCATCCCTCGCCTTCGGACGTCATCCCTCGCCTTCGGACGTCATCCCTCGCCTTCGGACGTCATCCCTCGCCTTCGGGCGTCATCCCTCGCCTTCGGGCGTCATCCCTCGCCTTCGGGCGTCATCCCTCGGGCGTTTCTCGCCTTCGGGCGTTTCTCGCCTTCGGGCGTTTCTCGCCTTCGGGCGTTTCTCGCCTTCGGGCGTTTCTCGCCTTCGGGCGTTCCTCGCCATCGGGGTATCAGGCATAGTACTTTCGGTGTTTTAAGTTCTCAATTTGCCAAAAATAAAATCCCCAAAAAATCTACAAAACGCCGCGGCGGCAATTTGTACCAGTCCCGACAACCTTCGCCAGGTGGCGATGTTAAGACTGCTTGTATATCTTCATCTTCCATCGGAGTAGAAGGACATGATGCGAATTTGACTTTTCTGGATGATGCTGAGGTTATACTTTGTTGCACGGAAGTAACATATCAACGGCGGTTCAGTCCCCCAAATGCAGATTGGCAATGCGCTTTATGGAAAAAAAAATAAGCCTGCCTTTTGTGAAAACGGTGAAGTATTGTGTATCCAATACACTATTGTCAACACCAGTCTCGTTCGCTCATATCTCCGGTGATGGGAACTGTCTGTACAGATCCATTTCCTACTGTCTGACTGGAAGTGAAGTATACCATGGTCGTATCCGTAATGATTTACTCTCATTTCATGTTCAATGTAGATTCACAGAAAGTCCGTGGCCACCTAACGAACGAAACATTCCACGGGCATTGTGAGAGTATGGGGAAAAATGGAGTTTGGGGAACTGATTTGGATATTTTGGCTCTATTTTCTTGCCTCAATGTGAAGATTCATGTGTATGGAGAACGTGAACATAGATCAGGGGGTCAGTGGCTTACGTTCACCCCTGATGTGTTGCGCGAAGAGTCTGATCAAGTCGAATCGGATGTCGGGATATTTATCCAGAACACCGACAGAAATTACGATGATGTAGTAACCTCCATCGCGATCGACTATATGGATGTTAGTTCTCAGTCCATATTCAATCATCCCAATACAGATTGGCAGAGACCCACGAGTGAAAGACTGACGTTGAATTATGTCAAAGATAACGTATACGAGAGCGCTGGGATGGCGGTACGACATGAGTTCACTTGTCAAGGTGGGCAGATGGATTTCTATTCTGCTTTGGAAATTGCCATTGCTGGTGTCACGACTGACGCGAACAAACTCTGTGATAGTCTCGAACGCTTCTTCATTGATCATCCCGAAAGAGTGCATTATTTTGCAACGGAAAATGCCGGCGGTCGCTGTCATCAGTTGCATACTCAGATAAAACCGAATAGAATATATATATATATATATATATATATATATATATATATATATATATATGAGATGTTTTTGGTATGGCGGCCCTAATTATCACCAATATCATGATATACAACGACCCCGAGTTGTCTGCATCATTAGCGTTGGAACCTGGGAAATGTTCAGTGTTGGTGATTTCCTCGGACAGTGTCGGGAAAAAAAAAGGCATTGCATTTATTTGCGCAAAAGCTTGCGCGGCTTTGAGTTGGTATCTGCCATGAGCCTCGGTCCACATATCGAGTTTGAAAAAATTCATGCTCCCGACTTGTCCACAGATGATAGTGAGCTGGACCCTTCTCTTCAGATCGCCTCCGGTTCATTGTCGAACAACGAAGAGGATGAAGAATTCGGTATCCGCACAGCTTATTGGAAAACGTATAAAAAAGTCAGATCAGATTCGGTTCGTGGACGTAAGTTAGCAGGAAGTACCAAGCGGGCCAAGTCGGAAGCCAGATCAGACCCGGTTCGTGCAAAAAGTACCAAGTGGGCCAAGTCGGAAGCCAGATCAAACCCGGTTCGTGGACCTAAGTCAGCAAAAAGTACCAAGCGGGCCAAGTCGGAAGCCAGATCCAATCCAGAACGTGCACCCAGACTGGCAGAGACCAACAGACGGTGTCGATCGGAGGCAAGACGCGATCCAGTACGCGGACTGAAGTTAGCAGAAAGTACCAAGCGGGCCAAGTCAGAAGCCAGATCAGACACGGTTCGTGGACCTAAGTTAGCAAAAAGTACCAAGCAGGCCAAGTCAGAAGCCAGATCAGACACGATTCGTGGACGTAAGTTAGCAGAAAGTACCAAGCGGGCCAAGTCAGAAGCCAGATCAGACACGATTCGTGGACCTAAGTTAGCAGAAAGTACCAAGCGGGCCAAGTCAGAAGCCAGATCAGACACGGTTCGTGGACCTAAGTTAGCAAAAAGTACCAAGCGGGCCAAGTCAGAAGCCAGATCAGACACGATTCGTGGACGTAAGTTATCAGAAAGTACCAAGCGGGCCAAGCCAGAAGCCAGATCAGACACGGTTCGTGGACCTAAGTCAGCAAAAAGTACCAAGCGGGCCAATTCGGAAGCCAGATCCAATCCAGAACGTGCACCCAGACTGGCAGAGACCAACAGACGGTGTCGATCGGAGGCAAGACGCGATCCAGTACGCGGACTGAAGTTAGCAGAAAGTACCAAGCGGGCCAAGTCAGAAGCCAGATCAGACACGGTTCGTGGACCTAAGTTAGCAAAAAGTACCAAGCGGGCCAAGTCAGAAGCCAGATCAGACACGATTTGTGGACGTAAGTTAGCAAAAAGTACCAAGCAGGCCAAGTCAGAAGCCAGATCAGACACGATTCGTGGACCTAAGTTAGCAGAAAGTACCAAGCGGGCCAAGTCAGAAGCCAGATCAGACACGGTTCGTGGACGTAAGTTATCAGAAAGTACCAAGCGGGCCAAGCCAGAAGCCAGATCAGACACGGTTCGTGGACCTAAGTCAGCAAAAAGTACCAAGCGGGCCAAGTCAGAAGCCAGATCAGACACGGTTCGTGGACCTAAGTTAGCAGAAAGTACCAAGCGGGCCAAGTCAGAAGCCAGATCAGACACGGTTTGTGGACCTAAGTTTGCAAAAAGTACCAAGCGGGCCAAGTCAGAAGCCAGATCAGACCCGGTTCGTGGACCTAAGTTAGCAAAAAGTACCAAGCGGGACAAGTCAGAAGCCAGATCAGACCCGGTTCGTGGACCTAAGTTCGTAAAAAGTACCAAGTGGGCCGTGTCAAAAGCCAGATCAGACCCAGTTCGTGGACGTAAGTTAGCAAAAAATACCAAGCGGGCCAAGTCACAAGCCAGATCCAATCCAGAACGTGCACCCAAACTGGCAGAGATTAACAGATGGTGTCAATCAGAGGCTAGGCACAATCCAGTATGTGGACCTAAACTAGCAGAATCTCGTAAGAAGGCCAAATTGGAGGCGAGAGCGGATTTAGTGACAGGTCCTCTTCTCCGCCAATATGATACCGAATGTAAGAAATGATACTATCAATGTGCAGCGAATCGAAATAACCGACGAAAATCTGATTCTTGTCGAATGTTATTTCAGAGGTCTTCTCCGGCTTTTTCTCAAATAGAGAGAGAAACGAACTCTGCCAGGAAGCGTAAGCGCCATTCAGAAGACAAAGATGGACACGGGGAAAATGCCAGAAAAAGATTGAACTTTGGGGAAAGTGAACAAGTGCATCGAAAACGTATTGAAATATTCAAGAAAGTAACCTCAATAGGGTGCGACTACGTTTGTACGGTTTGTCATCAAACATGGTTCAAACGATCGGTCACTAGAGTTACGGAGATCTTCGGGAGCAGGAATCTATCGGAACATCCTGTCTCACAGGCGAAATGTCAATTTATGATCGAGAGTGGATATGTCACACGTGTCTCGACCCGCTAAAAGCAAAACGTGTACCAAAGTTGTCCGTCTCACAAAACGGTATGGCATTCCCTGAAGTACCGGAACTGGTCGCTACTCTTCACCCATTGGAAGAACGTCTAGTCAGCCCACGGCAAGTTTTCATGTCTATGCACGAACTTCCTCACGGGGGCCAAACATCGATGAGAGGGAATGTGGTCAATGTGCCTGTGGATGTTGCGCCCACCATCAGGCAGTTACCTCGAAATATCGAAGACTCGGAGACCATAGCTGTCAAACTGAAGAAAAGAAAGCGATACAAATCGGCTGTATGTCATCAAAACATTCGACCGGTAATTGTTGCCAGAGCGGTAGAACTGCTGTGCGAAACTCCATTATACAGGAAAGAAAACGTGAAATTAGCTGATGATTGGATAAATCGTTTACATAGAGATGATGCAGATGACGCTAAGAAAGAGTTATTCAATAACTTTATCACGAAAGAATCTGATGATGAAAATCCATTCGCTTCATTCCGTGAAGGCAGTATGCGCGATACTCAGCCGCAGCCAAGCACGCATGAGGATTCTGGCGAGCCGTCAAATGATCAGGAGACTCGAGATGTTGGACAACAGCTTTCCGGCAATGATGATTCGAATAAGCAACGTACCGGTAACACAAATAATTTGGATGATGATGATTATGAAGACGATGATAAGTCAGATGGCTTCTCCGAAGTTGACGCAGCGGAGAATAACGCAGGTACTTGTGATACATTACTGGACGCTGCGGATTACGCATCCAAGACGATCGTACTTGCTCCTGGTGAGGATAAAAAGGCAAGCAGTTTATATCATGATACAAATGTGGAGTATCTGGCTTTTCCAACAATTTACGGCGGTCAAACACCCCCTGACAATTCGAAGAGACGCGTGAACTACAGCCAAAGATGTAAATGGGAATGCCGCCATAAATCTGGCCGAGTAGGAAAATCTGTTCCAAATCTGTTTTTCAAGATGAAAAAGTTGCAGCTGAAACAGATTGCTAACCGTGTCTCGCTCGCTCTTCGGCGCGTTAAAGGGAAGCGTGGAGAGCAAATAACTGCTAAAGACGTCAAACAGGATGCAGGTGCGAAGCTCGTCAAACTGGACGATGGATATGAAATTTTCAAAACAGTTCAAAATTCACCTCCTGACTTAGCAAAGAGAAAGTGAGATGTTTTCGCCATGATCAAACAACTCTCGACCCCAACATGGTTCTTCTCGTTGTCAGCCGCCAATACGAGATGGTCGGCCGTGCTCAGAACTCTCGCGAAACAGCAGTGGAACAAAGACTTGTCTGATGACGATATCGAGAAACTGACGTGGAAAGAGTGCTCCATGCTTGTGAGAAACGATCCGTCACATGTGCCCATTATTTCCAGAACCGATGTCGTGAATTCATCAAGAAGGTCATGGCCGATAGTAGTCTCATCGGTAATGTGCAAGATTTCTTCTATCGCGTAGAATTCCAACAGCGTGGCTCTCCCCACATCCATGCTCTGTTCTGGGTAAATGGAGCACCTACGTTCGAGAAAAATACAGAAGAAGTATGTGATTATATCGATCAATTCATCTCATGCAGTCGTGATGTCAGAGAGAGCAAACAAATATTCCTTGAGCTCCAGAAGCATAAACACTCCAAAACGTGCAGGAAAAAGGGTAAAGCAATTTGTCGCTTCAACTATCCACTTCCACCGATGCGAAAAACTCGAATTCTTTCCAAGTTGGAGAGTGATGAAGGTCACGATGAAGGAAGTTTGGAAAAATTCCAATCGAATTACACTCAAGTCGAGAAGAAATTGGGAGAGTTGTGGGAGAAAGAACGCGATGTTTCATTCGACCAATTCCTCGAAGAACTTGGCCTAACCGATGAGGAGTACATAATGGCTATTAGATCATCACTAATGAAGAAAAGTTCATTTCGGAAGCGCGATCCTTCTGAAATCCGAATCAACACTTACATGACAAATCTGTTGGGTGTATGGCAAGCTAATCACGACATTCAGTATGTTCTATATGCCTACGCTTGTGCTGTCTATATTGTGGCTTATATTTCAAAATCACAGCGTGGAATGAGTATCTTGCTGGATGCTGCTGTGAAAGAAGCTCGCTCGAACACGTCAAACATCAGAGACCAAGTCCGACATATTGGCAACAAGTTCACGAACGCTGCTGAAATAGGAGCACAGGAAGCGTCTTTTCTGGTCCTTGGATTACCGCTGACAAAATCCAGTCGGAAAGTTACGTTTATAAACACTGCTCCACCAGAAGAAAGAACGTTCCTGCTAAAATCATGTGCTCAGATAGAGGGACTCAATGATGATTCGCCCGATATTGCACAAAGGTCAATAGTCGATCGGTACAAAGAGAGACCTGTGGAACTTGAGAGCATGTGTTTGGCCGATTTAATTATGTTTCCAAGATCACTGTTGACAAAAGAAATAAACAGCCTTCCCTGTCGTTCAGTGATATTCATGAGGAAGAAGATGACTTTGCTGACGATGCCATTAGAGATGATCACCCGGTCACTGAACAGGAAGAAAACGATGAAAACTGGCGTTTCCACTTGCCACTCAAATTACCAAACGGTGATATCATTCAGTTGAAGAGGAACCCTGAAGTAATGAGACCAGTTGGTAACAGCAGAGGTATTGATCGTGAGAAACACTTCCATGAGAAACTGATGTTATTCTCGAACTGGAGGAGTGAAGAAAGAGATCTATGAGCAGATGGATCGTATGAACTGCATTTCGAGCAACTGAAAGCCAGTGTTACGAAAAAGGAGAAACAGTACGATCGTATGGGTCCCATTCTCGAAGAAGCACGAATTCGTGCCCAGGAAGAATTTCAGGATGAATTTGATCGATTGGCCTCAAACACAGAACACGATGAGGCCGTCGATGCTGATGAAGGACCTCGAGCAAGCGAAGAGTTTGCCTTGCATCTACCGGAAAATAAAGGGCAAGAAAATTATGATATCGGTATCGAGTTCAATGCTCAAGGTTCAGATTCTGATCTCGAAATCCGAGTTCGCCGCTTTCCTGACGCCGAATATTACGCACATGTTCAATCCTTGAATGCACAACAACACGAGTTCTTCACCGATGTTCTGCAATGCGTTCGCGATCAGTCTGAATCATTCAGTGTGTTTTTGTCAGGTGGAGCTGGTGTTGGTAAATCACATGTAATCCAAATGCTTTACCAAGCACTTCACCGAGAACTTGCTCGACATCCCGGAGATGTTCCAGATTCGCTGAGAATTCTACTTTGTGCTTCAACTGGAAAAGCAGCGTTCAATATTCAAGGTCAAACGATCCACTCTGCTTTTCACATCAAAGCCATCCAGTCTTTGAATGTGGACAATCAAAAACTGGGTGACAATGAACTGAACACATTACGCTCCAAATTTCGCGACCTTCCCATTGTAAGAGTGGACAAAGTATCTAGGTTTGTCGGAGAATGCTCACGATCATTTATGACAGATTAAAACAGATTCGTGGTTCGAAGGCACCATTTGGTAACCTGTCAATGATATTCGTGGGTGACATGTTTCAGTTGAAACCTGTGATGGATGAGAGGGTTTCGATTTACCTAAAACAGGAGCTGAAGTTCTTGGACCTAATGTTTGGCGTGATATTGTTAAAATGTACGAAGTAACGCAAATAATGCACCAGAAGGATGATAAGAAGTATGCTGAACTTCTTTACCGTATGCGTGAAGGCAATCAAACAAAGGATTACATGAAATTGCTGAACACCCGACTCATCAAACCAGGCGAATGTTTCAACGTACCGCACGTCTGTTGTTTGAATGCCAGTGTGAACGAACACAACCGAACTCTGTTCGACATCGCTGAAGGTGCTGAAAACACTATCATTGCTGCCCAGCATCTGTCTGTTCAGTCGGACAGCTTCGGTGAAAGGAACTTACGCCAATTTCTGAACAGTGTAAAAGCTTCAGAAATGTGTGCCGGTCTGCAATGTGTGCTTCCTGTTGTCGTCGGTCAGCAGTATGAAATCTCCGTGAACTTGTCTGTGGACGATGGACTCATGAATGGTTCAGCTTGTGTGATAATGAAATTGGACTTCGTACGTCAAGAATCACAAGTCAAGAACATCCCAGATATTTTAAGGGTCGATTTCCACGATCCTCCATTCGGTGCGAAACAGAGAGCCACCTACAAAGGATATTATAAAGAAGGTGTACATCAGTCTTGGATTCCAATATTTGCTGTTCGCCGAGAATTCAACTACAATCACTTCCGACTTGCACGGATTCAGATGCCATTACGCCAATCCGCCGCAAAAACTGTGCACAAATGCCAGGGTGAATCCAAAGAAGAAATTATGATCGAGCACACACACAAAGTCTCTCAGCCACATTCACATTATGTCGCCTTCAGTCGGGTCACGAAGCTGCAGGGACTCCACATTCTGAACATGCACAGAAAGATGAGATTAGTGGGCGGAAAGACTGTTTATCAAGACAATGCCACATCAGATGGGAAATTCATAAAAGTAGACAAAAAGGTTCAAGAGGAAATGAAGCGATTGCGGCAACCTTCAAACAGACTGAAGTTGTGTTATACGCCAGTGTACAGTCATCAACTCGGTGTTAATGTCGTATTTCACAATACACGATCTTTGCATCGTCATTTTGCCGATCTCTCATCTGACGCGAATTTCACTTCTGCCGACGTGGTATGCTGTGCTGAAACGAGACTTTCTGTGTCCGATACCAATACCCTGTTTTCAATGCCAGATTTCGAGTTGAATAGATTCGATCAGCAGTATTCCAACTCTGAACGTAGGCCACCCCACGGTTTAGCCTTGTACACCAAGGATCACATCACCGTTCCCGACAACAGCAGTATCTGTACGGCGGATTATGAATGGTTCCATTCGTGTCTTCAATCACTATTTGGAAACTTTCAAATTATCTGCTTCTGCTGCTCACCAAGGACAACATGGGCAGAATTCCGGCAACACGCACTCATCGAATTTATTTAACTCATCAAAAAAGAGGATCCAGTCCTACTACTTGGTGATTTCAACCAACTTGCGGAAACACCGTTCGTTACAGTCTTGCGACAGCAGTGCGGCATCAGACAAATTATCAACGTTCCCACCACGATATACGGCTCCCGTCTTGACCTCCTCTTCACAAATATTTCTGCTGATCTTCTGTCGTCAGATGTGATCGACACATGTTGGAGCGACCACCGGCTTCTTTGGTGTAACGTTAAAAAAATGGAACCATCATGACCAACGTCAATTTTCAACTGAAAAATCATCAATTTACATCATATTAACTTGAAATTTGAACAGGATTTGCGTCGTCCATCACTGAATTTGGAAACCAAGGATGAGGTCAAAGGTCAACTCGAGGTCAAACTTTTAAAATTATCAATTTCAATCTGAAAAATAATTAATTTTTTATCCAATTGACCTTAGCTTTGATTAAGATTGTAAATTTTAATGTCAATGAAATGGACAATTTGTATCCAAGGTAACCTTTGGAGAGGGGGGTGGATTTTGCAAGTATCGTGCTCTGCACGACATCTTTATCTTGTCTTGTTTGTTACTTGCAAAATCGAAGATTTTTCAAGTATATTCGTCAGTCGATTTTGTTATTCTGTTGGGTAGCCAAAATAAATGACCCTTATTGTCAGTAATTCTGTCTGGTGGTTTGGATGTTTGTTCGTTTGTCATCAGCATAATTGGTAGTAAACGTGGGCCGATTTTGACCAAACTCGGGTGGTTGGTACATCTTATGACCTCGTGCTTTGGAAATTGTGATGGTTGCTCGGGACACTTTGGTTCCCCAGCAACAGCCGAAAAACCTTCAAAATCGGTACCGTTCACGCGAAATCAATTCCGAAAGCCATTATCCCACGTAGGCTTATGAAATTTGGCATGCATCATCTACAGGTGATGCTCTACCAAATATATTCCGGTTTTTGTGATTATATGGAATAGTTTACGCGCAGCGCCCCCTACAAATGGGGTATGCCCGAAAATTGGTGAAAATTGAAGGCCCCCTAGCGACCAGGTGAGTGCATCGATCCGAATGAAACTTTGCAGGTTCATAGTGCGCAATGAGTACTACAACTTTGCCTCAGGACATATTGACCGATATTGCTTAGGTCAGGGGTCAAAGGGCACAAATCGATAATATGCGAGAGCTGAAGGTGCCTTGCGCCAAATGCTACTACTCCTAGGGTTACGGTCAGATGGTCATGAAAATTCACACTAATCATCTGAAATGCATTGTGCACAAACGATCGAGCCGGATTTTCGATTTATATCTTTGTTCACCCACAGCACCCCCTCGAACTTTGGGGATTTCCGATATCAAACTGCATTTTCGGTACTTTTCATTCAAATTGATACCAAGTAGTTATCAGGAGATGGAACTCGATTTGATTTGGTATGCATAATCTTAAGGTGATTCTCTATCCACCATATGACATTCATTTTTTCTATATCTTATAATTTCCAAATGGTGACCCTCTCAACTTGGGTGTGCGAGTGGACGGGTCAATATACTGCCTGACCCCCAAAAAATTGCAAATTTTTGTTTTATGCTTATTTCTAGTAGTTTATGATGTGGAAGACAACATATTAAAAGTTGGACAATTTTGACGCATGGGAAAGTCCCTCAGTGACGTCAGAAAACAATATGGCTGCCGGCAGATAAAACGTCAAAAAATTGACTAATCATCAGACCACTAACAATTTAAAGTTAATTTTTCACCAATATTTGTATTACGATCGTTGCTGGTAGTTTATGCAGTGCTAATCCTGAGACCGTTCGCAATTTAAAGTAAATATTTGCACAAATATATGTTCTTTGATTGTTTCTGCCAGTCTATGACGTGGAAAGCAACATATAAAAAAATTGGACAATTTTGACACATGTGGAAGTACCATATGGCTTCTCGTCTTAGATTCCAGTTTCATAGTCCTACTCCTCCTCCTCCATCTCTGGTTCAACACTCATATTGTCACAGTTGCTGTCCTGGCAATGTCCACATGCACTGGTGCATTCTAATCCATGCTTCCTACATGAACACCTTAGTGTTTTGCATCCCCTTGAACAGTTGCAGTGAATCATCTGAAGTAGTATGTCTCGAGCAGGGCTTTTGTCTTTCATCACTGGAACAAGTTTTCCTCCTTCTACCTTCCATCCCCACTCCGTTGGCTCCATTCCACAACAAAGGCCCATCCATTCCATGACCTGGTAATAGGTCCGCAG
>BROF01006581.1:526-11310 GCA_024346535.1 Eptatretus burgeri
GTACCGGCGGAAAGTGGACGCAGCGACGCGCTGTTCTGGCACATGCTCCCATACCTGACCTGATGGACCCAGCGTGCAGGTCGTCCCCAGGTTCATCCTGAATCCAACCACGGAGCCTCTGACTGTCTTTGCTCCCGACATGGCTTGACACTTTTCCATCCCGTCGATCCGCCTGCGGAGCCCAACACCCAGATTTGGCCTAATCTGGTGAGCAGGGCAGGCCTGGATTTGTATGCTGGACCTTGTGAAAAGCCAGCTGGAGCACACCATGGATCTTTCGCTCTTGTGCCGTCGACCTTACAGCTGAACGCACTGAGGCTGGTGCCTAAGCTGTGCGACAAAAGGACGCCACCATCTTGCCACGTGGCGTGTTCGAGCTTGGGCGCTCAAATCCATTGACATCGGCTTGTCACGAGCCGCATTCGTGCCTTTGACACTTTCCCCTCGTCTATGAGGCATCACCAAGTACTCTGTGTCTTGTCTGCATGTTGCCCAAGGTTTATCTTGCAAGGGTTCCCTTCAAAACCCGTAATCCGTAGCTCCCGAGTTAAGAGCGGGTTATAGATTAATTATAGCGTTCGTGAATGTTTTGCTTGTGTGGTGTTCCCCGAGTTGTCCCCAATAAATCTGGCCGATTCATATGAAAGTTGCTGCCTTGAGTTTATTCGTGCCGTGCTGAGAAACAATTATTTGATTTGTATTTAAAACCAAATGGGCTACGGACTGGCAGACTTTGCTCGGTCTCTGACAAATCTAGTCTGTCGCCAGGGTCTATTTCCCAAACTGGTACGGCCCAGGTGTACGTTGGTATCGTGATCCGAGGCAAGTGACCCGAGGCCTGTGCCGAACTAGCCGGCGTTATAACCCCGAGACGGCGGTGCTGTTAAGTGACGCCGAATCTTCAACATTCGGCTGTCAAGAGTGGGGTGCGAAGCCCGCCACCGCTGAATCCTTTACAGTGATACGTCTGTCAGTAACATCAGCTGCCCAATCTGCATCACAGTATGCCCGAAGTCCCAGTCCCTCTGTCACATTTCCTAAAACACAACACTTTGTCAATTGTGCCTTTTCGATATCTTAGTACATGTTTCACAGTAGTCCGCTGCTCTTCTGTTGGCTCACTAAAATACTGTGACAATTTACTCACTTCAAAACTTAGATCGGGTCTAGTACATGTCGTTAGATAGATTGGGTTACCTACTACCTCACTTACCTTGGCAGTGATATTCATGTCTCTGCCAGCTGTGAGTCAGAGGTCAATAGACGTCTGGGTCGGGCCTGGGGAGTCATGGATTCACTGGATAATGGGGTGTGGCGCTGCCGGTGCCTGTGCGGGAGGACGAAAGTCCGAGTCTTCAGGTCCTTGGTGCTTCCAGTCTTGCTCGATGGATGCGAGACTTGGACTCTGACCAAGGATCTGAGATGGAGACTTAATTCCTTTGGTACCTGGTCTCTTCGGAGAATCCTTGGCTATCGCTGGTAGGACTTTGTGTCCAACGAGTGGTTGCTGAGAGAGACTCAAATGAGATTTGTTACCTGCATAGTCCGTGAGCGTCAGCTGCGGCTGTATGGACATGTGGCTCGTTTTCCTGATGCTGATCCTGCTCACCAGATTCTCTCAGTGAGGGAGTCTCGTGAGTGGAGGAGGCCAATGGGCCGACCACGTGCTTCGTGGTTGCAGAAGGTTGATCGACATCTCAAGGAGATGGGGATGGGCCTGGTATCTGCCTGGGGGATGGCCAGACGGAGGTCCCTGGTGTACCGGCGGAAAGTGGACGCAGCGACGGCGCTGCTCTGGCGCATGCTCCCATACCTGACCTGACTACCTCTCTGTATTTTCTGGCATCACTCATTATTTCTGCCCCATCAGTGTAATTCAACTTTTGTTCACAAGGTGTCGCTCTACGCTTACAATCTTGCATGTCAAACCTCTCCAGCATTTTCTCCACATACCATTTCTGTGACATTTTCACACATTCATCACACTGGTCAAAATCAATACCAAGAAAATGTTTCAGTCCACCGAAGTCTTTCATCTGAAATTTTGCTGTGAGCAGCTCTTTCACAACTTTCAGTGCTTCTTCATCACTGGCAGCAATAACCAAGTCATCAACCCATATGATGACAATCACTTTCTCATTCTCTGTTTTCCTTGTGTAAACACAATGATCAGCTGGGTTTTGCACAAACTCATTTACACTCAGATACTCATGCAACATTTTGTTCCAGTTTCTGCCGGACTGTTTTAATCCCTATAGTGACTTTTCTGGCTTGTACACCAACTTTTCATTTGTACTAGATTTCACTTCATGACCCTCTGGTTGTTCCATGAAAATCCCACAATCTATTGGTGCATGTAGGTTGGCAGTTTTTGACATCCATCTGATATAAAATCAGGTTCTCCTGTGCTGCTTTTTGCATCAACACTCTTAACACGAGTCAAGTTAGCAGTAGGAGAAAATGTCTCCTCATAGTCCACACCCATCTTTTGATTATGTCCTTCAGCTACATACCGTGCCTTATACTTGTCGGATCAATCAACATTGCTTTTAATCGCATATACCCATGTACCCCCCACTGCACACTTACCTTCAGGTAAGCTCGTCAGAGTAAATGTGTCATTTTCTCTCAGCGATTGCATTTCCTCATCGATCGCAGACAGACCCATTCCTTCGAGTTCGTTGAGGTTACAGCTTCTCTGAAGGTTAGAGGTACATTACACATCAATCTGTAACAATAGTCTATGGTAGTCAGTGCCTGATCATCACAATCCACATCACATAATATATAGTCTCTTGAATACTCTGTTCTCTTCCTCACTATAAAAGGTTACCGTGTAGACTCCTGTTTGGTCTCACCAGTCTGTGCTTGGCTGTTAATCTCAGGCCCAGTAGTCACTGGAACCTGGCCCTGAGTACATCCTGGACTCACATCAGTATCTTGCCTGTTCTTCCTCGCCCTACTCTGCACTCCAAAGTCATCGTCATCATCATCAACAGGCATCTTGTCAGTCTGTCTGCTGCTCTACCACTGTTTTGGACACAAACTTCACCAGTCTGTGCTTTTTCACCTTCCTATTGTCAGGATAGGAGACCATGTCGGCTGGGCTATTCTTGTCGTACCCGGCAAAGATACCTTTCTCACACCTTGAGTCTTGCTTTTTGTCCTGCTTATAGGCATAACACACTGACCCAAACTTCTGCATCCGAGACATGTTAGGCCGTCTCCCTGTCAACATTTGGTAAGGCATCAGTTTTGTGCGATTGCTAAAAGATCTGTTCCTCACTACAGCTGCTGTTTGCACTGCATAGGTCCATAACACCTTTGGCAACTCACTCTCTATAAGCTTACACATAGCCATGTCGAACAGGGTTCGCCAATTTCGCTCAGCAGTACCATTCTGGTGTGGTGAGTACGGTGCTGAGGTCTCATGTCTAATACCATTACTGCTGAGTAGTGCTTTGTAATCTTTTCCTGTGAATTCTGTACCATTATCAGACCTGAAACATATAATCTTCCTGTATGGAGCTGAAAGAATGAAGCTTCTCTGTTGCTTGCACTGTGTCACTCTTATGTTTTAGAAAGTACACAAACACTGCACTGGAATAATCATCAGTGAAAGATAATGCAAACCTCTACCCGTCTCTGGACTCTGGGTCTATTGGTCCCACTAGATCTGTGTGGACCAACTCTGGAGCTGCTTTGGCTCTCGAATCAGGCTTCCTGTTACTAGTTTGGATAAACTTCCCCTGAGTGCACACTTCACAATGAAGGGTAGACTTGTCTACTTTGCCCTTGATTTTCATACCATCAACAACATTCTGTAATTTTTGAACATCATCGTCATTACAGTGCCCGAGAATCTCATGCCATGTCTGCACATCACAGCAACCCATACATTGGTCATCACATTCATCATTCACTGTGTGCAAGTAGTATAGCCTATTATGTTCATGAATGTGGAATTGAGTACCGTCCATGTTGTTGGACATCCTTCCCTTCCTTGAAGATCACGGTCGCTCCGCTGGCAGTAGCTGCTTTCACGGAGATGTAATGCGGGTATGAGGGGATATACTGTTACGAATCTGGCAGCCATGAGCACTCAACATTCAGGTCCCCGTAGCTCAGTTATTTCGTTAAGTAAATGTGGATAGATAGCTGCCTTTCCCCTATGTCTAATGGGAATTAAGTGTATGTACACTGCGAAGTTATTTTAGAGATAGGATTTTTACCCCAACAACAACCCTCTGCTCACGGCATTGTCCGCGGTTTTCGTGCGCTCGCAGGCATGTGCGTGGGTGGAATTCCATGCCCCAGGCAGTGTGGATTTCGCACCAAATATGGTCACGAAGCGTTTCGCTCTGGCTTGGCCCCAAATATGGGCACGGAGTGCTTCGTTCTGGCTTCGCGCCAAATAAGGGTATGCGTCATTTTCCACCCAATGGGCATTGCGCGGACCAAAGCAGGAGCGGTCCTTTTCAAGAAGGCGGAGCCGCCACACGCCAACCACCCAATAGGAGCAGGTGACAGGGGAGCGGACCCGGCCCCAAAAACGACGGAAAAGATTGATGATTGCGTCCCGTCTGCTCGAGCGCTCTTCTGTCTAGGTCTGCGGCTAACTGCATCCGCGCATCCGAGGTGTCTCGTCTGGCACATTACAACAAGCGGTCGACCATATCATCACGGGAGATCACCTCGTCTCGCCTCCTCTGGGTTTGGCTGCCCAAGTCCGTTCTTTGGCGCCTGGTGCTCCGGGAAGGTGCGGTCGTCCAACCGCACGAACGCGGCCAGGCAGCCAGCCACGTTCTCTTCCCTCAGCTCATCTTCCCTCCCGAGCTGAAGGGGCAATAAAGACCTCGAGGTCCATCTCTTTCTGGGGTATTTGTGTGTGCGTGTGTGTGTGTCCGTGGGCCCTGTCTCTAAGCAGAATTGTTTAAGGAATTGCTTGTACGTTTGATTCCCTTCTTTATTTGGATAACTCTGCCCTTACGTGCTCCCCTCGTCCCCCGATTATTGTAAATAAATTTCCCTATTGTTGAATGTCCCAGATCGTTCCCTGTCCTTTCTTTTATTGGCTTAGCACGGTGCGTGTTGAGAAATAGCGAGGCAGTAAATTTTTCATTTGGACCGACAGGCCTTGGTAACCATCCTCTCGGGTTCCACACGGTAACGGCTCATCCCGCTCGAGGTCTGTCAAGGGTGTGAATTCCCCGGTGGCTTTGCCGTGTGGGCAATTAGGTACATTTAAGTTTGGCAATTAACCCTACCCCACGTGGTCGAATTATATTATTGGCGATTCATGATCCTGTAAGGGACCCGTGCCTTTGACTTATCTGAGGGTCACAACCTAAATTCCGGTGTGTTCAGTGGAGCCGACTCCACTGCTCTCCCGAGCGGTCGTGCTCGCCACCGATACCCAGCACCACAATTGGTGTCAGAAGTGGGATTCAATGCTCCCCCCAATCATTCATTCGCACCATGCATTCCACTCACACACTTGGGCCTGCTGACCCATACTCACTCAACATGCTTCTTTCAATTTTTCCATTCACTCCACACTCTACCTATGTTCCCCCATCTCGTGCTCCCTCGTCGTCCCTTACTCTAATGCATGTTCCATTTAATCTACGTAGCTCAGCTACGTCCCCACTACACATTCCATGTTGGTCCATGTCTCCCAAATCCATTCTAAATCTAAATCTACTTTCCCACTAACTAGTCCACGGGCCCCATGGAGGACGGCTCATGGCCCCATGGAGGACGGCTCATGCCCCCATGAGGCCAGTCTTAGCGAAACCCATCCCGCTAACTAATGCTCCTATGCCTAAGCAAGGATGTCTACTACATCCCGGCTGGGGCCATGTACTTGGAGCGAGGCTTTTTTTTTTTTGCACCGCCAAGGTGGCGGTCTACGGCTCACTCGCTCGGCCCTTCCGATGGCCGATAATCGAGGCCTTGACGTCGCCCTGCACATCACAATAAGCACTTGCCTTGAAGGAGTCCACGATGTGAACCAACATGCCGCTCACACGTAACTCGCGCCACGAGGTCCCCAGTGACGTCACTCGCACACCGAACCTGCGCAGTTTCCCGTGCAGGCCAGCCCGAGCGTATCGTTCCGGGAACTCCCTCCGCGAACAGAACACGCTTCACATAAGCTTCACATACGTGCCCGCATCGGGAACCGTCCATTCCAAATTCGTACAACACTCGCCTACATTTTAACCTTCTGCGGGGTCTTCTTGTCCCAAACGCGGAGTGTTTCCGCACCGGATTCCCTCCACGAAGACGCGCGTGCGCGCGCGTGAGCCATTCACAAAATGCCGAACAGGTCTCATGCCTAACAGGTCTCGTACGTGGCATCTCACGGGACCAGCGCGTTTACCAAAATAGCTCTACGCGGCCTATTAGGCTCACCATTCAAGTCTCCCGTCTGGATCGGTCCATGTACCATCCCCATGAACGCACTCACACACGCCATGTTACTCGTACTGCTCACACATTTCAACACACTAGCACCACTCATACACTTTACCACACACTCCGGGACAATCACATCGGAGATTGGTGTTAACCCAAGGGGTCCTGGGATCTCTACCCCCCCCTCCCAAACTCTGCATGGACCCATTCGCATCACTTACCCGCTCAACCTCGCGCAGCCCAACCGGACTTACCTGGTCACAGTCCACTTCGAGGGAGCATACCATCTCCCTCTGCTCCTGAGGGAGGTTAACCTGATGCTCAAACCGGGTGATGACATTCCACCAGCTCAACCCCATTGTCCCTCACTATCTCTACCTGTTTATGCTTGTCTCTAATTTCATGTAGTTTCTCCTCAACTTCTTCTATCTCAGTCACCTCGTTTATTATTTCCGTCTCTCCCCCAATTATTGTGACGTCACTCGTCCCCTCGACCTTACCAGTCTCCATCGCAGTCCAAACACCTTCTAGACCCCCTCTCAACTCAGCCATCTCTCCACGTCCAGTGCAGATCTCCTCCACAATTTTTTGTTGCATGGTCCGCATCTCACCTTTCACCTCGTCCAAGTCCACCCTCATTGCCTCTTGCCCCGCCTGGAGACTCAACCCCATGCACTGCATCTCACCCCTGCCCTCATCCATTTTGCGCTCTATTTGTTGCATGTTTGCATCGGTGCGGTTCTGCATCTGTGCCAGCATTTCCATCAATCGGCTCATGTCGAGTGACCCTGATGAAGCCGATTCGCCTCAATCGGGCACGGATCTGCCAAGGGTCGGGAGGGACATTTGATGCGGGGGGGGGGGGTGTTCGCCGCCTCCCCGCGCCCATTATTTCGGGGTCCGGTCATGGGGAATGGTCAACCTGCATGGTGGTTTCATCCTGGACCATGGGTTCCACTAACACTACATCTAAACCCACCTGCCCCAGCTCATCTTGGCTTGCCATGTTGCGTATTGGGAAATAAATTTCACTCGCTCGCAATTTGGGGGAAATGGGGGGGGGAGGGGGTTGCTCCCTACACCTGATCCAAATCCCATTAATTTTATGGAGGCGGAGGGGTTCGAATCCCACTCCTGACACCAATCGTTGTGGTGCCGGGTATCGGTGGCGAGCATGACCGCGAGGGGGAGCAGTAGTCGGCTCCACCGAACACACCGGAATTTAGGTCGTGACCCTCGGATAAGTCCGAAAGGCAAGGGTCCCTTACAGGACGATGAATCGCCAATAATTATTCGACCATGTGGGGTAGGGTTAATTGCCAAAACTTCAATATACCTAATTACAAACGTGGCAAAGCTACGGGGGAATTCACACCCTCGACAGACCTTGAGCGGGACAAGCAGTCACCGTGCCCGAACCGTGTAACCTGAGCGGATGGTTACCAAGGCCTGTCGGTCCAAATGAACAATTTACTGCCTCGCTATTTCTCAACACGCACCGTGCTCAGCCAATAAAAAAAGGACAGGGAACGAGCTGGGACATTCAACAATAGTAAAATTTATTTACAATAATCGGGGGACGAGGGGAGCACGTAAGGGCAGAGTTATCCAAATAAAGAAGGGAATCAAATATACAAGCAATTCCTTAAACAATTTTACTTAGACAGGGCCCACGAACACACAAATACCCCAGAAAGAGATGGACCTCGAGGTCTTTATTGCCCCTTCAGCTCGGGAGGGAAGACGAGCTGAGGGAAGAGAACGTGGTTGGCTAACTGGCCGCGTTCGCGCGGCTGGACGTCCGCACTTTCCCGGAGCACCAGGCGCCAAAGAACGGACCAGGGCAGCCGAACCCAGAAGGGGCGAGACGAGGTGATCTCCTGTGATGATGGTCGACCGTTTGTTGTAATGCGCCAGACGAGATGCCTCGGATGCGCGGGATGCAGTCAGCCGCAGACCCAGACAGAAAAGCACTCGAGCAGACGGGACGCAATCATCAATCTTTTCCGTCGTTTTTGAGGCCGGGTCCGCTCCCCCGTCGCCTGCTCCTATTGGGTGGACGGCGTGTCACGGCTCCGCCTTCTTGAAAAGGACCGCTCCTGCTTTGGTCCGCGCAACGCCCATTGGGCGGAAAATGACGCATACCCTTATTTAGCGTGAAGCCAGAACGAAGCGCTCCGTGCCCATATTTGGGGCCAAGCCAGAGTGAAACGCTTCGTGACCATATTTGGTGTGAAATCCACACTGCCTTTGGCATGGAATTCCACCCACGCACACACCCACATGTCGGCGAGCACACACAATGCCGCGAGCAGGGGGTTGTTGTTGTTGGGGTAAAAATCCTATCTACAAAATAACTTTGCAGCGCACGTACACTTAATTCCCATTAGACATAGGGGAAAGGGCGCTATCTATCCACATTTACTAAACAAAATAACTGAGCTACAGGGACCTGAATGTTGAGTGCACATGGCTGCCAGATTCGGAACAATACAACGCCTGTCTCAGCGTCGTGTTGAAGCGTCGCCCTCTGCGGTCAATCAAGCACACCTCCGCGTCTCCTCCACTCGTTGTTTCAGCAGCCAACTTCACGCAGTTTTTCTGGAACCTGTCATCGAACTTCTTGAACTTTGCTATATCCGTGATATGTGAAGTCGCTCCATTGTCCACAATCAGACCTTTTCCATCGATACTGCGCCCTAGCTGGATGTCGTTCGTCCGGAATGCGGATGTGTTGTTCGCCTCCTCGGAAACTCCTGGTGCGTCGTCCCACCGCAGTCTCAGTGTGCAGGTTGCGTCCTGATGTGTGGTGCTTTTACACTGGCGACACCACCGTTTCCGTTGACATGCTCTGGCTTTGTGTCCTTTCAGGCCACATCTGAAGCACTCCATGTCCGCACTCTCGGCTCCCCGATCACTTGCACTTGCCATAGCGGGTTTCGTCCTCGGCTGTCGTCGGGCCTTCATTACGTTGTCATCGGAAGGTGTTGCGCGCATCTTCTTGGTGTCCTCCAGCTCCGTTTTAAACTCGGAGAAAGGCCCCGTCTCATCACTTTGAGTGACATGAATGGAGAACGGTTTGAACGATTCTGGCAGTCCCTTCAAAACCATTGCGACGAACAGTCCATCATTCAACTTCTCACCAGCATTTCTCAATGCTGTGAGATTGTTGTCTCTGCACGGATGATGTAAATCAGTCACTCTCACTGATCAACTTTTGTTGTGAAGTCAGTTCTGTTAAAGGACCAATTATACCTGCAGTCATCCCTCAGAATCTTTAGAGAAGGCGTCGGCAACCTAAACCAGGCCGCGGACCACTGGGCCACGTTCGGGCCACCTCGCGGGCCGCACGGGAGGAGATCGCGGGCCGCACGGGAGGAGCTCGCGGGCCGCACGGGAGGAGCTCGCGGGCCACAGGTTGCTGACCTCACCTTTAGAGCTTCCCACCCATTGTCCGTTGCTTCTCCATTACCAGCGACAAACTTTTATCAATAAAAGTCCCTGCACTCGTTCCGCAAATGACTCGGCATGTTTCTCACCTGCTTCCCCCGCACCTTCGGCGGGAGGCTCATTTAAAATCGTGTCCTTTAGCTTTCACAACCGAAGATGACCCAATCATTTCGTCTCCCATAGTTCTTATTTCTTTTCGTCTCCGTCAAAGACGAGGCAAGGCCACTCGAACTTTCCATCCTCCTACTCATGGTGCCCGCATGTAACTCTCACCGGACACACGCGGTACGTTGCGATATTTCTCTTGGTGGCAAGCTATCTCTGGGTAACTCTGAGCCCATAACCTGTTGAGAGAGCGACGTTGTACCCAGTGCTTGCCTTAAAAACCTGACATTACCTCACGGAGGAACAAACACACGCAGTCACGTACGTTTAAACGTACGAAGAAGAAGAAGAAGTCTATTGAACATGCGCAGTGGTTTCTATACGCAGGTATACTGGTCACATGACAATCACAGCGCTTCCTATTGGCTGGTTTCATAAATTATTCAGAGCACACACACATCGTATTGGTCAACAGATATCACAGACTAATATATATATATATATATATATATATATATATATATATATATATATATATATATATATATATATATATATATGGTGAATTGAAGGTCGTGACGTGTGATCACATGTCGCGCGGCTCGTGCACGGGATAGATAAGGCTAAGGTTCCGCTCAGTCGGGGGGATTGTCCCAGGGGCATTGTCGTTTACGGCGGCGATTCACTTGGTGCTCGTTGAATGGTGAGAATTGAGAGTATATCAGACTCCGGGCTTATACTGATTTATTTTGCGGTGATTAGTTGCACGTGTATACCTTACTGCTTATGTACTCCTTGCTGCACCTGTA
>BROF01006581.1:17022-37328 GCA_024346535.1 Eptatretus burgeri
GTGTGTGTGTGTGTGTGTGTGTGTGTGTGTGTGTGTGTGTGTGTGTGTGAGAGAGTTTGTGTGTGTGGGAGAGAGAGGGAGAGAGAGAATGAGAGTATGTGAGAGAGTATGTGAAACGATCGGAATTATTTAATTTGTGCGTCTCCGTGATTATTCAGCGCGGCGACATCGCACTGTTATATAATTGACTATTCTGTCCTGTGTCTTCTGTCACACTTATGGCCGCGTACGTCCCTTTGATCTGAGGGCTATAAATATAAATTCGTCCAACGTCACAACTCTTCCCATCATGCATGCAAATTCACCGTGTCTACATTTAAATTTTTATAACTGCAAAATTGTTTCATCATTCTTAACCTTTTACTGCCCCCAGTCGCGCGATATCGAAGTATTCGCTTCTTCGTTATATTAAATGTCATCATGACGGGACGGATATGTGAAACATAAAGCATGAAGATGGTATTTTGGGGGTTTTCAGGTGTGCCCATTTCAAAAACTTTCGGAAACAAATGATTCAACAAACGGAACGAACCCCAAATTGGTATTGATTGGTCCACTGACTGAACATGCATGTTTTTGTTAAATTTGCATAAAACAGAATAAAAAATCATCACCACTGGTGAACATGCATCTTGTTCATGATATTATTAGGAGTGTGAAACTATGATACTCTACAAGCAGGTGTCGCTTGTCCCTCAAGGATGCAAGTGTACGTACTTGTACAACTACCCGATCCTGTGACCTGTGCATGATTTATAGTTCGATGTGTCTCCATAGTTACACTTTCTGTGATACATACATACATACATACATACATACATTATTGGGGAGTCTGTCAGGTAAAATGATAAAAGATGGCTGGATGTTTTTTTTTTTTTAAGTAATATTTTGTTATTGTTATTTTTTTATCATTTCATGGTACACAATTTATAGATGCAACACATAAACTCATAAAATCATCCAGGTCTCCTTATTCTCATCTGTGAGACTCATTAGCCCCTGTTGGGCTTCGTCTGAAACGGGGGCTTGTGGATTTGGTCTTGATGGATCGTGTTGGTTCGTGCGTGCGTGCGTACGTCCACAGCCATATCTCTGACGTATTGACCAATTTTATTCGTACTTGGCAAAAACACAAAACACAAAACACGTATGCATGTCATTTTTTTTCTTTTCTTTTTTATCTTTCCAAGATCAGATCCAAGACTGGTGTCTGTTTTCTTCCTTAAATGTGTCCCCAACTATTTATTCGACATGCATGCTTCGATTTTATTCAAACTTGGCACAAATACAGTACACAAGCACACCCCTCCCAAACCCTGATTATTATTATTATTATTATTATTATTATTATTATTATTATTATTTTTTTAATGCCATGAACAAACTTTGGGACATCATGAGTGATGAAGGTTGTGGTCAAGTTTTGTTTAAATTGTGTGTGGTTTTCGAGATACTTATTTTGGTAAGTCAAACAAAGTGAATTCAAGTTCATAGTGGAATCTAAACTTACTCAGAACCCACATTCCAAAATTCATTCTCAAAGCTGTCAACGCATTTGGCAAGTTTACACATGCAAGGAGAACAGGAAAACAAGGTACAACGGTCATTCACCTGATAAATGTTCGGTGACCTATCTTGTAATTTAGTTGATAATCCAACCTACCTTCTTTCAAGAGTGCTTGGCGCTGATGCAACTTTGTCACTTCAAATTCTCGTTGGCCCTCGTCAACAATTTTCATCCATTATTTCCTACAAAATTCTGCACTTTGTCCATATTCTTTTGGTTAAATTCCTTTATATTGTCATCACCCTGGTCCTCCGCATGAATAATGCACCCCATTTCACGAATTTTCAATCACTTTTACGACGAAAATCAGTAAAACGTGATGCTATCGAAAGTGAAACCATAACTACACGCCCGGACGGTTATCCGGGATGCTGATTGGCTGAGTGACGTGACATGACGTGACCGCATCAGTGTCGTGCGTGCTCGGTATATGCACTAAATTCAAACGCATCCACAAATAAGGCCTGTGGAAAAGTTCCTGAAATGGGATCGTTCGTGTGGAAGTTGTGTTTTGAGTTGAGAATGACCAATTTCATGCTCCACATCAATAATATTTTAGTTTTCAAGTGGAAAGCACGTGATGAACGCTTTCAAAGGGATAGATTACTGCCTATGTGGGCACGTGGCAGGCCACGCTTTTGCCATTCAATTGTGTTCAAAAATCTTTCCCTTGGTGATGGCATTCATCAATGCCTTCATTTTTTGTTGGAATACTCTTGTCAGCAAATCATGGCAATGCTGTAGTTTTTGTCCTGGCATAAGTTCATTAGCCACTTCCTCCCAAGCTGGATTGCAGGTGAAGGTGATTAAGAGATCAGGATGGCCATAGTTTCTCACACACACGTCATGGCATCCTGAGTGCGCTCATGCACGTAGTGGGGACCACCTGTGAAACTGGAAGGCAAGATGACCAATTGGCCAACATTGGCAGCATTTCCATCATTGTTCATGGCATCCCTGAGGTGAACATTGTTTCGACTCGGAGTTTATTTTGGTTCTTTCAAATGAATCTCAGCCTTTCTGCCTCAATTTTGGCACACACGTCCACAACAAATTGGTGGAAGAGATCTTTGCAATGCAAGATGTGATTGAAATTACCAGCTCTCAGCATAATCCTGTAGGCATAAAAATCCAAGGCAGAAATGTTCTTTTCACTTGGCAGTCCTGTTGCTGGGTCTGTTTGTTGCAGTTTAATATCATATCCATCATCACCCTGCCAGAAAATGAGTGGATACTGAAGTGCATCATGTGATGCGTGCGTCTCAGCAATTCTCTGGAGGGAGTTGTTTTGGAGTTGAAGCACAATGTCTCGATCGCCATGTTGTTCACCAGCTTGGATGACAGTTAACGAGCTCTTCAGGTTGGGGACCTGAAGTTATATTTTACATTATGCAGAATTTCCATGGGTCGGTTGGGTCTTTTGGATCCTCGTTATTTTGGGTTATCGGGTCATTTGGATCTTTTGGGTGTTTTGGTTGCTCAGTCTTTTGGTTCTTTGGGGTCTTTTGGGTGTTTTGTTTCCTTGGGGTCTTTTGGGTCTTTGGGGAGGGGAATGGGGGGGGGGGGTTGGATCCTCTGGGTACTTTAAGGCTTGTAGCAAGGTATTATGTACACATTTAGGACACAGGGGACCAAAAAATGAAAGTCATTGTATGATTAAGTTTTGCATATCATTTGTTAGCCAACATCATGGGGATTCAGGATCTATTTGGGCAGAGCTTAATTCTTCCTCTTTCTATTGCTCTGACAGGGTCAAAGTTGGTTATCAATTATCTGTATTAAGGAACCACTCATATCATTCTAAAATTGGTCTGATGGCTTAGATATGTATTATACACTAGTTGGAAACCACATATATGGAGAATATTTGGTTTACCTGATATTTGACCTTGAGAAAAGAGGTCAAGGTCATATGAAATTAACAAATTGATCAGTGTTCATTCAGGTCATAAATATATATATGCACATAAACTTAACCATAGAAATACATGCTGTGATGAACCAAACTAACATCTGAGGATTATAAGTGCAGATTTCTTTAAAACGTTACGTACTTCCTAACGACCTTTGATGTTCTGTATACTGAACACAAACTGGCCTTTGGTATTGATTTTTATATCATAGGGCCATCTTGGTAAACTTATTATATGGTTATAAAATAAAGCTTACACCTCCCAGTAATTTTGTAGCAGCTTGGTAAATGCAATTTGTTATGTACTTCCTAACATTTTTGACCCAATCATGGAAGTGAACCTAAAAACTGGTATGTAGTAATGATCCATGTTGAAATTTGCCATTTGAAATCATCACTTTATGCGGAAGTAAATTGCTATTTAAGATGTTCTATCAGATGCATTTCAAATTTCTGGAATAAGATTTTGTAAGCTTCACTATGACTGGGGGAAATTTTGCAAAATCTGAGATTTTACACATTTGAAGGTGCCAAGATATGCAGAAGGTCATAAGCAATGTACTGTTTCGAGGAATTGTTCTATTCTTATGTATAATGATGTATATCAAACCAAAAATGCATTTTCAATGATTTTGGACAAAATATACAATCATACATGTAACCCATTTCTAAAAAATGGAAAAAATAGCCTGTGTTTGGATAAAAAAAAACATGCTTTGTAAGCAACTATATCTATAGGACCCATAGAAAAGTATACATTTTCTGAAAGCACAGACACTTGGGCATTATATAACATTAAGATTGTTTATCTTATTAAAACTGGGTTCAATTTCTAAGCTTTCTCCTCATTTAGGACCACAGTGTACACAATACCATGCTCCAAGCCTTAAGTTAAGTATTTCAGGTTACAATTGTCGTTGACGTCAGGTCAGCTATCCAACCAATGGGTGAAGAGCGGACATACATACTTGCATACATAATCACATTTACTTGCTCCATTTTGTACAGATTATTATTTGTCGACCCTATTTTTTTGGCCTTTTGTTTGCTCTTATTTTTTAATATCTTAAAAAAATTATCTTTTTTTTTTCTTCACAACCACTTGTTTGATTCACATAATTTTCAGGGTTAGACCATCCCACCCCCTCCCATGGAGAATATTTCAAATTATAATTGTGATGTCTCAGATCACGTGATATGGCAGCCATCTTGGATTTAGCGCAAAAAATTAAAACATTGCATCTGAAACCCCTGATCCAAAAAAATTGAAACTTGGCACATCTCATTCAAGTCATAATTGGGAATAAAGGTTTGCACGTATAATGTCATCGGTGAAGCGGTAGACCAGCCATAAAGGTTTTAGTCAAAATCCTTGTTTACCATTAAGATTCAGTGTTTATGGCCAGGCCGTAACATTTTTACCAATTGAGTTTTGTCATCAAATCTTCAACAAACCTTTATTTTGAGATTATGGAGAACACAAATTAACAAAATAGATTTTTTTTTTTTTTTACCTTACTTTTCATCAAGTTTAGTTTGAGTACAAAGTTGGCATTTTCACATGCTTTCTTGTTGTGTTCATTCACTCATTCCATGTTCATCGTGATTTCTAGATTATTGCAGGACTTCTTGCCTGTTCAGAGGGTTTGTTTGTGTCGATTTTAATGATTTGTCCTGAATACTTTCTTTGAACATTATAACTATTTTTTGAAAGACAAGTATGTTTTTCAGTCATCACTTTTCTCTCTTTCCCTTTCCCTTTATCTCTCTATTTCTTTCTACTTGTGTGATTTTATTTTTATTGAAACATTAATTGACTGTACTGTCAATATTTCTTGTTTGAATTGCTATTGTTGTTTGTTTTTGTTGTTCCATTCTGCTTCTCTGTTTGCAACTATACGACACAGTACTCCTTTGGATCGTATTAATTTACACGTAATTATTTTATTTTATTAGTTAAGTTATTTTATATTGTTGATAACATGGCTGTATTTTTTTTTTTTTTTTTTACATTGTTAACTTGACTTTTAAATCTTCAGACTTTTGTCATGTCTGTTTTAATTGAATTGAATGTTTGTTTCTGCAAAGGTTGTGGCCGTGTGCCCATGCAGGAGTTGAGCCGGCAGGGCGAGGCCCTGGGAAGGACGAGTCGTGCACTGGACCAAATTGATAAGGACATGAAGACGAGTCAGCGTCATATTAATAGTATCAAGAGTGTCTGGTGGGGGATTAAGAACTACATGAGAGGAAAGCCGGAGGAGGCGGCAACGACTCGGAAATCTAATGTGGATGAGACGCGCCAACCGAACACTAGGTTGGTTTGACAAGAGAGCAAAGCTTGTGTCGTTTCATTGCGATTTGGTATCTGACATTTTCTGTAGCTCCTTCATGCACTTGGGACTTTTCAAGAGGAAACCTTTTTGAAACTCCCAGCAAGGAGATCCCTCGATTTGAACTTGTGGCTGTCAATTGCATCTTTTGTTTAGGGGCACGACTGGAAATTATGAGGGCCTCTCCCCATATAATATCATACTATATATTGTTTTTGACCCCATCTCTCAATAGCGAAGACTGGCTTAAATTATTTTTTTTTTAATTCTCGTAAATCTGGATTTGGTTGTTCACCAAAATCGAATTGATTTGTCTTCGTCACACACCCAACCTGACCACCAAGTTTAGGCCGAATTCCTCCATAACATTTTGCGATATTGCGTGATATATCGTTTCTAGCCCCATCATTCAATGGTAAAGAATTGCTTAAAACAGGGGTTCTTAACCCTTTGATTCCAGACCCCCAATGGATTGCCCAACATGGTCCCATACCCCCTTCGCTTGACTGTCGAAATCATCATCATCACCGGTCCTATTAGTTGACAGTATGAATTCCAAAGATGTCAATAGCTTGAATTTATTTTAGATATGGATAGCTAGGAATAGAACATGAAAGGCAATCACAAGCATTTATCATATATATATATATATTTACAAAAAAAAATAAAAAATAACCGAGAAATTTCAAATATACAAACAGCGACAAGTATTTTACAATATAACTTTGATTCACCTATTTCAGATTATAAATCAGCAACTTTACTTCTTATAGTTGAGTTTTATTACACAAAAGAAGAAAACAAACTTGAATGTGCAAGTTTTTCAATATCTCGACTACATAACACACACTCATACTAATCTAGTGAGATATTTGATGTTGTTTTTGTGCAATCAAAATATGGAATCGGGGTACAGTTAATGACAATGCCACTCGCATGTCATCTCATACACCAAGTCGATTTTTCCACTTTAATTTCAGATTTAATAATGCAGAGAATCCTGTTTCACAAAGGTACGTAGATGTGAAGGGAACCAAAACATTCATTGCCCTCATAGCCAAGTTTGGGTAAGCTGCGATTTGCTCACACCAAAACTGCTTGACATCCTTCCCAGCCCTTTCAAAATCAGCTTTCTTTCTTGGGTCTTCTTGGAAGTCAATGAAATCATCCTTTGCTGAATCGTTGTCACTCAATCTCGATATATCAAACGAGAAAGGGTTTTGGATCCAAACAGTTTCGATGCTAAGATCATCAATATCTGAGAAGTAACCTTCAAAATTTGTACATAGGACTTCCAAATGGTTCTTGACTTCTTGAAGTATTTCTCCAGGCAATGATTGACCATCTCCAATTAGAATATTGTCAAGGATTGGAAAGTTTGCCAGGTTTCCGCTTTCAACACGGCGACTCCAAATAGGTAATTTCCTTGTAAATGCGACAACTTTTCCCCTGGCTTGAATAATGTCCACATCCCTTCCTTGCATTGACATGTTCAATTTATTGAGGAGACTAAAATATCAGCCAAATATCCCAGGCTAACAATAAAATGTTCATCTTCAAAATGATTTGCTAGGGGGGATTGTTGATGCTTGAGGAATTCGAAAATTTCATCCCGAATTTTCACTACACGTTTGAAAACACGGCCACGACTCAGCCAACGTACCTCTGTGTGGTACAATAATACACTATGTTCCGCTCCAATCTCATCACAGAATTTTTGAAATAGCCGATTATTCAATGCACGTCCACGAATAAAGTTGACTGTTTGCACAACTATTCCCATCACTTCTTTAAGTTTATTTGGCAATGTTTTGGATGCCAAAGCTTGGCGATGTAGAACACAGTGTGTGGTGAGCACAAATACAAATATTCAGAGATTGAGTCCCATACCCCCAGCATTTAGTTCCCATACCCCCAAGGGGTATGGATACCCCCGGTTAAGAACCCCTGGCTTAAAATAATAATAACAAAACAACAATAATAATTACCCGATCCGGATCTTCACCAAAATCTAATCAATTCGTCCTTGTCACGCACCCAGCCAGTCCACCAGATTTAGTCCAATCACAAACTTTTTGAGATATCCTGTTCACAGACAGAGGTGAAAACGACTTCCGTCAACTTTCGGTGATGGAGGTAAATATGGAGAAGCTTGATGGGCTGTGTGATGAGGTAAGTAAAAGTTTAAATTGCTTTTGGATATCTGGAATCGAACATTGCACGGAGTGTTCGCTCCTTCTGGCACGATGCTGGTTTATCGATGGAATGCGACATTTGCTTCATCGTGGGTGATATCCAAGTTGACTAAACAGTCGAGTTAAATGTTGAACATTTAATATACATTTATATAGCAGTAGCACAAATGCTTTCCTGATATCAGCTGCTTGTTCTCTGGCATCAAAACACTTTGAAACCTCTTATTTTTATTTTATTTTATTTATTTATTTTTTTGTCTTGCTGCCGGACTCATCACTTATTGAGCATTTTTGACTTATCGATGTAAGTGATTGAATCGTGCTCCAAACATCAAAATGGCACGATGTTCAGCATTGACGTACGTCTACGTGACGCATGGTAGTTTGCTGTGACCTGCAGGCAAATTTGGTAATGGTGAACATCGTAACATTAACAGGATATATCTTCCTGATTGTATCGATGCCGTTAACTGAATCACCATTAACTGAAGAATTCCTGTCGTGTGCACTATTTGAAAGGATCTGCTGAATCCCTTATGCACATTGACCGTTGCACTGTGTTGGGATCCCCCATTGTAATTGTTTCGCAACATTTGGCTTTATTTTGATAACCTGTATTGTTATAATTGTAGTTAAAGAAGTTTAAAAGATATGAATGTTGTGTGTGATGTTTTTCACTCATAAATTTTGATGTAAGATTCACACATTGCACTTCCAATGGGCAGACTGCAGGCTGCCATGAAGCAAAGTTTTCAAAATGGAGAGGGGGAGCAACCCCAGGGAGATCATCCTGTGCTGCAGCACCGCTGGGACAACGGTCGGTGTTTCAAAGCAAATTGTTTCGATTGTTCCAATGCATTTCTTGGTGGTTATGCTTCTGACAAATAACTGGCGCTCAATGACGTTACAAATCTCGAGTGATCGATTATGATGCTCTCTACAAACAAGTATGTTGTGCATAGCATTTTTGAAGGAACAGAGTTTCATCTGAGTAAGGCAAAAGAGAACGCAGTTGTAAACTTTTCATGTTTATGTTCAAGGTCCACAGAATTGGGGAAATAAATTAATTTCTTTGATGTAATTATATTGTTTTTTGAGATGTTGCAGTTAAAAGAGCAAACCCGTTGGGGTACCGCCCCTAAAAATGTCAGATAAACTTCCGTGACGTAATCGAGGGAAAGATTATCAGCACGCAATGGATAATGGCCGCACAAATCGCTTCAAACTGGTCAGAAAGTGAATTTGGTGAATAATTTTCTGATCAAGCATCCCCAGATTATGACAGTCAAAATCATTTTGTGGAAGGTGTGGCTTCATACATGGCTTAACGTCGAGTTGATGTCATGGAAGGGGTGGGGCCAACAAGCGGTTTTTTGGGGGGGGGGCTGGGGTTCATCGAGTGTAAAAGGGCACCGAATAACATTAAAATCATCCTTCCAAGATATTTATCCAAGAAAAGAACGAATCCTGTATTTTCCGGTGTATTGATCATTTTATTTTCTGATGTAGATCTAAATGCGTTTGTACATTAACTTTGAACAGAGCAAAGTGACGGAGGTATCAACATGCTTCCTCCCATGTCCGCTTAATTTTTTCGAACAGTACCCACCTTACCCAGTCGCACCCAACTGTCCCTGGACTCTGTGTCTGTGTCTTTTTCTCCTGACAAGGTGGAGAGCTTGCTGTCAAACCTTGCTCAGATGCTGCAACCGGTCTAGACGGATCCGGACCTCCAAAATCGAATTGCCTTGTTCTCGTCACCTAACCAACGAATCCACCTAATTAGTGATTGTAACGCTTGAGGGGGAATTGTGGAGCTGAATCTTTTTGAACTTTGTGTGAGCGAATTTGAGGAAGAAGGTGGAAGTGAAGATGGAGGTGTTAAAAAGATGAAACCGCCGGTCACATGTTCACTCAGCTCAGTCGGTTTTGCTTTTTGTTCAATTGATGGTTTATAAGGGAGCGATTTTGTGTTGATTGATAAATGACTTTACATGTTACTCGAGCAAAAATACCCATCATCACCAGACAGCACGGAGACTGTGGACAAAATGGGCGATGAATGCTTTTCGTGGAGCAGATAACAAGATCAATCGTTCAAATGATGATACAAGCATGAAACTTGGCAGGAATACTTATTTTATGTCACTTTATGAGAAAAAAGTACAAGCCACTTGAAATTCCAACATGGCCGCCATTTTCCAAGATGGCTGCCAGACGACCACCCAAAATAGAACAGATAACAATCGTTCAAAGAATGATACAAGCATGAAATTTGGCAGAAATATTTATTTTATGTCACTTTATGAGAAAAAAGTGCTCGGCACTTGAAATTCCAACATGGCCGCCATTTTCCAAGATGGCCGCCAGACGACCACCCAAAATAAGAACAGATAACAATCGTTCAAAGAATGATACAAGCATGAAATTTGGCACAAATATTTATTTTAGGTCACTTTATGAGATACAACTGCAAGCCACTTAAAATTCAATATAGCGGCCGTATTCCAAGATGGCCACCATATTTTTCTGCCCTGCAATGTTCATTGTTCTGATTATGTCTGACAAGAACAACTGCATAGTGGGGTACAACTTAGTCCGTAACGATAGCATTTGCACCTTCCACTACATTGTGTCTTGCATCCACATTTCGTTAACTCCTGGCAGCTTTTAGCTATGGGAGCAAGGGCAGTCCAGAAGACCTTCCACGAGTTATCTTCTTTGAACCAACCCCACTCGGACGGACACTGAGCTTCTGGCTGGCGGACTATTGCCTGACTCCAAATGTGTCCTGCTTGATATGCAGCTCGCTTGGCATGTTCCGTGAGTGCTCCTTGTGTTGGTGGAATTAAATCATATGACCTCTGCTTTTATGCAAAGAGAGCAAGCCGCGCCTCATTCACTGACACAACTGAACTGGATCTGTCATACATCAGGACCACAAATTTCTCCAGGATTTCTAGATCAGATTCCTCAATCTTTGATGGGCACTGACTGAGTTTCGTGAAGATTACTGACGCTTCATCACATACATTCCATGTCTGCCATGCTGTCTTTTTCCCTTTGCCAATGAAAGCTGATACAACATCACAACCGGTGAAGGCATGGAAGAAGAGCATCCCACTCGTTTTCTCTGGTCCTATGGCAGACATATTTCCGTGGATAGGGATCCATCTCCTGTGCTCCCCTTTGCCAAATGCAACCCACATTTTTTCAAGACCTGGTGTGGCAAGAGAAGGCATAAGGGATATGGCAATAACTACAATGTCCATGTCATTAGCTTCAATCATCAGAGACTTGCATCCCTCGGTGGCTGCATGCCGAACATGTAAGAATATTCACGTGTTAGCTTCTTCATGGGTACATGGGGCCACTTCCTCTAGGTTAACGCTGGTGTCACTGGTGGTGGTGATGGCATTTTCTCCTTTAGTCATGATAACTGGATTGCCCGGTCATTTCAGACACTTCATCGGCAAGGAAATGGAATAGCTCTGTTTTGTTGGTGCTATCTCTAAGGAAGCTCTTCCAATTCGAGGGAGTTTTACTTGTCGCTGTTACTCTCCTTCTGACGGCCTTTCCTCGTTGAGATCTTGCCTCTGACTTCAGGCTGGACTTATGATGCACATCAAAGATGATGTCGGTTCTCTTGTATTTCGTGCTGTAGTACTCGACTTTAGGAAGAATATTATATCCTTTCTGGCATACTCTTCAAATGTCTTTGGTGTTCGTGGTGCTACGATATTTACCAGCGCAGCTCCATCTGAAATGAGTACGTCAGATTCTGGCTTTGTCTCTGGAAGCGTCACTTTGGCTTGTAGTACATCCACTAAATCTGATTTCGTACATGTGTGTAGTTTCCCCTTGTTACTGAGTGAGGCCGCAAAAGACTGCTTTTCGTGTTTGAAGAACTCTTGCAGGTCACACTGTCTGTTTTATCAGGAGATGAAGAGGCGGGAAAACAAATGGCAGTCTTCCTTCAGTAACTTTGTCTCGGATTTGCTTGCAGAATTTGGCTCATTTTTGAAGAAGGTTATCCTGTTCTTTTTGATTGGCTGGTAGAAGGAGCAGTCATTCTCACATTGTAGATTAGCCATGAAGGAATTGAACTTTTCTTTCCCTCTCTCGTGATGGGTCGCAATTAGCTGAGCAGCGGAAGGATCCGGGATGTCCTTGGTGTCGAGCGTAAGAAGATCTCCTGACTCCTCTTCAAAGGGATTACCCATTTCCTCCATTACCAATGTGAGCTTTTTGACTTTCTCAAAGAATTCCCTCTGAACTGTCGCTGTTTGTTCATGGTGACATTAACTTTTCCTCTGTGTCCTTCTGACAGAGGCAACATTTCCTCCAGTTTGTTTGTGGTTTTGATTTTGCTCGAGTCCATAATTTGTGACTAGCAATGGCAAGGTCGAGAGTTTATCCTTTTACCACCTTGCCTTCGTGCACTTTGATGTATGGGATACAGCTTGGTTCATGCATTTGCCCTACACCTAGCCCGATCGTTCATCCAATGCCATTTAAATCCCGTGCGATCTGTACACCATCCGGATAACTACATGTAAAAAACCCGGTTATCCTTGGCTCGGCTCTCCCGCGCTGGCACATCCTGTCGGTTCAGGTGCAGCTATCTAACATCCGAGGGGTTCATTAAATAGCATTTGGGATACTAAACCCATGGTTTAGCTGACATTGAAACCCATGCTGAGTTGCACAGCAGTGTATGCCACCAGTGTGCCCTGGTAGTGCATGACATACACTTTTTTTTTGTGTGTGTTTCGTCGATATTGGCTGGTGTCCACCACCATTGATGGTTACAATGTGTCAGGGTCCTATAGATCCTTGTGGCTGCATTTGTCGCAAGTGGTTTTATTTCGGAGTTTTCCATCTCCTAATGAGCGTCATCTGCCCAGAGCTGTCTGGTTTTCAGGCGCCAGAGATTCACCTTCCGCACCACCACTATTTGTGGAAACACCCCCACCATGAGAAGGCTAGAGTTGGAGCTCGACTGCCAGAGGCTTTGTTTCGCTTGCCATTTGGGGCATTTCATAGGCAAAGAGAGCTCATCCTCTTTGCCACCCCGGCATTAGCAGTCCTTTGGAGGGGCAATAACTATTTTGAGCAATTAAAATACAAGCTCTGTTCAAGATCTCCAACAATTCTAACCGTCCCCGTCTATAACGCGATGAGAACCAATTTACTTGTATTCGAAGCCTGCACAAAAGTTGTCATTTGACTTCTTTATTGTTACGCAAGTCCTAAAATTGATTTATTGGTTCATGAAATCGATCAATACACTCAAGAATCAGCTCTAGCAAGGATAAAAAAACCTATTTATCGACATCAAGATGAAATAAATCCGACATCTCTGGCGATTTTTTTTATTTATTTATTTATTTATTTATTTTTTTAAATGGTTAAAGTTGTTTTTTTTCATACCCTGGTGGCCATCTTGGAAAAAATTGCCGCCATGTTGAAAATCCACGTGGCTAGCATTTTTTCTTGCAGAGTAACCCTGAAGGAACGTTCATACCAAATTTCATGCTTGTATCACAATTTGACCGATTCTGCCAAAAAAATCACACTTATTTGCTCCACTCTTTGTCCTTCCATCGCAGGCTGACCAGGTGTCTTGTATATTGCGGGATTGTCCTACTTGATATTTTCCCCAGACCCAATTTGTATTTGTCATGTCTGAGATGTGATCTCTTTCCTCTCCCCCCCCCCCACCTCCCATGTAGGGGGGAGTAGTGCTGGTGTTCTACGGTGATTGTTGATGTGTATTATGGGGGGGAGGGATTGTGGAGTCGTGCTGGGGGTGGGGGATGGTGGAGTGGGTAGGGGACAGTTTATTGTCCTCGGTCAAATCCTCTTGGAGTGTTGAAGATGATGATGATACATCCCTTCTTTCTCTCCACTATAAATAGATGGTGTTTCATTTGATTTTTAGAAATTTGTGTTGATAATAGAAAATTTGTTTCTGGTGTTCTTGTGGTAATGGCCGGGCAATGGCAACAGGTGTTTGATTCACCGCTCAAATTGTCGGTGTACAGTCAACCCCCGCTTTATCGCGGTTCACCTATCGCTCCCCGGTTCATTGCGGGTTTTCCCTTGGAACTTAACTAATTTTTTCTGCGGATTCCCCCAGTACATCGCGGTAATATATAAAATATAAATTATTTAAGCAATAAATTATAACGCGTGGTGTTCGACCAGTCACACAACGCACGAGACAAAGTATCGCTTGTGAACTTCGAATATTTTCTACGTTTTTTTTTTTTTCTCCAAGCCCCACGATGCCGCCCAAACACTCTGCACCTTCTAAGGCTTCTGGCAAGGAACCGAAGCACCAGAGGAAGGTCCTGGGACGCTCCAGGAGAAGGTTAAGGTGCTCGATATGCTTTGGGAAGGAAAAAGGTTTGCCGCCGTTTTACGAGCACTGCTCGTACCCAGCACCTCAAAACCGACCAGACCAGACGAGTCAATCTCCAGCACCTCAAACCGAACAGACCAGACGAGTCGATCTCCGGCACCTCAAACCCAATCACTCCCAAACCGACCAGACCAGAAGAGTCGATTTTTGGGGGAGGCATCCATTCATCGCAGATTTTCACTTAGCACGGGGAGGTTTGGAATGTAACCCCCGCGAGAAACGGGGGATTACTGTATATGTGTCGGTAGTGCGGTAGAGATGGTGATAGTTTCGAGCGACAGCTGTTTCTTCCACTTTATCGTGGCGGTGGCATCCTCTCTCAATTGTGGTGGATAAGCACATGATCTATAACCATCTGCTGTTTAACATTGCTCTGCAAGCGAGAAGTTGGCCCGATCCACATGCAGGTATTTCAGACAAACTTCGTCCAATTTCTGGTAAACTTCGGGTCTTTCAGCCATTGGTGTGGCATGAAAAATCTGTGTTTGTTTTACTACAGGCACCAAGGAGGCATCGACTCAGCAGACTTTTGGAAAATCTAAAGTTATTTGCCGTTTCACTTTAATCGTACCGCGATGTAACCCGTACACAGTATGGATATGGCATTCGACTGTCGGGTGTGACGTCACGGCTAATCTGAAGAAGCAGAAGATTTCGACCTTTATAATTCGGAAATTGGCAAAAGAGACATCATATCTATGTTGTAGGGTATCGAGGGATAGCTTCGCATCAAGGTGGTCTGAGCGTTTGGGTTCCCCTTTGAGGGTGCATCGGAGACCTTGATTGACCTTCATGGATGACTCAAATCTGTGCACATTGGTAACCTGAAAAGGCAACTCTTCCAGTTGATTGGTTTAAATTTTGCAAACTTCAGATTTTAACTATTACTTTGTTTTTAATGTTACCTTGGCCATTTTTAACCCCTCACAAATTTGTATTTTTTTGTGTAGGAGTGGGGTCAGAAGAGAGGTTGGCACTAGGCACACATGAGGAAGCATGACAGATGGGGTTCCACCTTGTTCCTTGTACTCGGTATAGTGGTGTGAATACACCCTAGGTGTGGGGTAAGAGGGTGCATGTTGTTTTGGTCACAACTTTGCTCTCTTGCTCTCAAAATCGTAATGCCCAAACACCTTGTTCCGTCTGGCATTGCTGTTCAGCGTTTTGAACTTCCTGCACTGCTGTAATTTGCTTACCATGTCAAATGTCACAATGCTCAGTTTACATCGACAGAGTTTATGATGTGTGACATCACGTGATACATTTGGAAAGCATTTTTATTTTAAATGTATTTTTTTTATTTTTTTACTTATAAAATGGAGATTTTTGTCCCTTTTTTATTTTCAACAGATGCGAACGAGTCACCGCCGGATGCCGAAAATGATGCACATTGCGCTCGGATCGATGTTGTAAGGGCTTGTCACAAGAAAATGGACAACAACCTCGGTGAGTTTGTTTGTAAGCCACATTTGCACACTTTTGTGACTTGCTGAGTTTCAGGCTCCAAGATGGTGATTTTGTACATTGTGTGATGCAGATGAAATTGGCAGTGGAATGAGCAGGCTGAAGAATCTTGCCATGGGCCTACAAGAAGAAATTGATGAACAGAATGAGCTTATAGACAGGGTGACAGACAAGGTCAGCGTCATCGACATCAAACTAAAGAACGCCGAGGGGCAGATACATAAACTGTGATCGAACTGTAAGATGCAAATAACTCAAACCCGTATCTGTGGAGTACCAAACTGGATCTCACCTCTGATGTTGAGAAAGGATCCAAAAGACCCGTCACTTCGTCAAAGGAAGGTGGTTTGTTTGGGAGAGTCTTTACGAACGTCAGAGAATTATCATTACCATTGAGCTCCGTGCCAGCATTCCACATCACTTGTGCGTTTGTCGTTGCTTATTTCTAATGGAAATATTTACCGAGCATTCCAGGCACGAATGAGTTTAATTAGTGCACTGAAAGCACTTCATTCTAACATTGCTTCTGCTTGTGCAACAGAATTTTGAGGTTTTTAATTTGGTGAGTTACTTTAAAACATATTTTGTGGTTGCTTGATTGTTGAAGGATATTTTTGGATTTTTTTTTTGTTTTTTTTTCCAGAATGGCATGGCCCACAGGCTGAGACCTGTGTTTTTGAATGATAACACAACTTCATCTTTTCCTCATCTTGCGATTTGCTACGAAGTGTTTGTGTCTGTTTGTTTGATTGCTCGTGTCCAACCGTAATCGGGCCTGGGCACCCCTCTCCCCACCTCCCCAATACCCCTAAAGGCACATTTGTTCAAGCAGCAGTTATAACTTATCTTTTGATTCCCAGCTGAATGTCTGTTGAGCTCCGAACCATACATTCTGTATACATGTAGTGTCATGATTTCTGATAATACAGAACTTGATTGCAACCATTACAAAAAAAAAGAAAGACCATCATTTCTGGGTAACACTTTGTTGAAGAAACCACTTGCTACTGCAAATGGCTTCCCTTTGGGAAAGTACAATAAATGTTGAGGTTTATTTATTTATTTTATTAAAATAGGTCCTTCACGAGACAGCTCAAGTTTTGTTTTGGTTTCAATGTTTAAGGCTACAGGCACGGACTGAATAGTCCTCAGAGGCCAAGCCTTAAATAAAAGAATTTCATGAATAGAAAAGTAAGAAAAAGAGAATAGACAGTTTTTGAGAAGGTAAAAAAAAAACCTGATTTTTGAAAAGGGGAAAGTCATGTGTTTGGGAAAACATGAGAAGGTAAAGCGTTCCAGAGTTTGGCAGTGGAGGGGAACAAACAAACATCGTAATGTCCCACCTTTGAATTGCCAATGGCCACACAATAATCATGTGATGTAGTGGCTTGTCTCATATTCCTTGATCTCGCTAATGGTGGAGGTACCCAAGCAGTAAGTTCTTGCGAGCAGACACCGAAGTAATATCTGTAAAAGAGATAGAGAGCCAGTATGTGGCATAATTTGAGCGAGTCAAGTTGAGGTCACATTGGTAGAGTTGACAAGTCGAATAACTTTGTATTCAATTCTGTCCAGTAAGTATGTGGAGCTGAAACCTCCCCAGATGTGAGAGCAGTACTCTATACAAGGATGAATCAATCCTTTATATAGTTGGAGCAATTGTTCAGAGGAGAAGAATCTGACATCAGAACAGGGCTCCTAATTTCTTCGAGGCAGACTTAGCTATTTGCGTAATGTGTGGATTCCAGGATAAATTTGAAATTGGAGTGATACCCAGGCGGTTTATTGTATCACATGGTGTAATTGTAGAGCTTTCAAAGGAAAATGGAGAGTTTAGAGAGAGATGGGAAAAAAAATTGAGTTTTTGAAGCATTAAACTTGATTACATTTGCCCCACTGGGAGATCTTGTCCAAATCCGAATTTAAAGAGGTGGCTGTGATGAAACGAGATGTAGATTGAGTGAGGGAAAACAGGGCAGATGGGAAAGACATGGAGTTGATTTTTTACTGTTATCTGAACGACCCTTAATTGAGTGAAAGTAAGTCTCTCTCCCCCCCCCCCCGCTTAAAAAAAAACAAAATCTGAGTCCGAAAGTAAATCACTTAGTTACCGGACACACCCTCACAAGTTGCCAACTCTTCCCCATGTTTATGTATGTGACGACCAACCCGGTAAGGAGGTGGGGGGAAATCACTTTTCTGATGAATACACATGCAAACATGAGTATTACTTGTCATAGTAGACCAGCCAAAAATCAAAAAGTCCCCTAGAATTTTTTTTGTGGCATCGCTTAATAGCAGGCATCCATGTTGGTTCATTCCACTGTGGCAAGGAAAAAGAATCCGAGTGGATGCCATCGGCAAATTTCAATTTCAAGGTCATTTTGAAGGTCACCAAGTTCATTGCCGGTCGATTTTGGGGTTTTGCCTATGTTGATGAAACCGGTGCCCATTTTATTTAACATATCAATAAAACCAAAGCTTGTATATTGCAGCAAGTGTATTTTTGCATTGTGAATGGTTAAACTGAAAATTTACCTTTAATTTATAGAGTTTTAAGAGAATGAAAGGCAAACTGCCATTTTTCTGTTATATTCTTATGGGTATTTTACCATGTCCAATGTCGTTTTGTTCTCAGTACTACCAGAACTTGCACACCATTGACATGTTATTTTCTTTCCAGTTGGAGAGAGGCAGGCTTCCTGCCAAATATGTACCAGATGTCATGTATATAGCAGTGTACTAGGTATTCTTGTTGATCGTTGTTACATGGTTATAACCACTGTGTACACTATTTTTAGATCGCTAGAAACTTCCACAGTTTGAAAGCAGTAGTATAGTAGCCAGCCATGGACCCTGTATCAATAATTATCAAGCGTAAAAGAGAGAGCAAAGACAGACAAGCTCTCATGGTTTTTTTGTCAGAGCAGTTCAGGTGACCTCCGCACAGCATCCACAGAAGGAAAAAAACAGAACAAGGACAGTTGCTGATCAGAGGTGAAAACTGGGTGACACCACCAATGTAGACATCCTTGAGGTGCTTTCAGAGGAAGAATTCCATGTAATGGAACACAGGTGGCGTGAGCTTGCCCCAGTGCCACTGTCTTTCGCAAAGCTCGGAGGTCAGATGAACTCAACCATAATGGCTGGAATAAGTGTACCCTCAGATGTTCCAGAAGCTGATATGAAGACGTGTGCTGATTGATGGTCATGCACTAATCCAGACACTTGGGAATCCCCATGGTTGCCAGACATTTGGCAACTATGCTGATGTCTTTATGCGCACTGTGACGAACCACTTTGGTGAACACACAAGAGTTGATGTAGTGTTTGACTCATCTCCAGTGTAGCGGTCAATCAAGGCTGTGACTCGAGCAAAGAGAATGGGCAAGAAGAAACCGATTCGCAAGATCATTGATGGGCCAGATGTCCCCCTACCCCAGGTTTGGAGCAATTTCAGCCTCATATGCGAACAAGGCAGATCTTGCAAGGTTCCTTTCTGAGATGATCATGCAGAAGGGCGAAGATCTCCCCGAAATATGTGAAGTGGTTAAAGGAGGTGGATTCTCCAATGCTCCCGATGCCAGATCAACAAGAAGGGACACAGTCAGACTTCATGGCAACCACGAAGAGGCTGAAACGAGGCTGATACTCTATTCATGTGAGGCAGTCAGTGAAGGATATGAAAGGTTGGTGGTCATGTGGCGTGACACAGATGTTTTGCTGTTTCTCCTACACTTCATGCCAACCAGAGCAGCTCGAGTATGGATGGTTTATGGAACAAAGAAGCGGAAGTGCTACCCAATACATGCTGTATCAAACTGCCACAACCTGTTTGGGACAACTTGCTGAGTTTCCATGCACTAACAGGTTGTGACACAACCTCAGCCTTCAGTGGCCATGGGATGAAGATGTACTGGAAAACTTTCCAGCATCAGCCACTCCGAGTCAGTGGAATTGGTCACGATGGAGAACTCACCCAAGTTGAGCAGTTTGTATGTCATCTGTATGGCGTTCCTGCACAGCCAAGTGTGGATCAAGCCAGATTCCATGTGTTTAGTAAAGCCAAGAAAGGCCTCGATTTGTTGCCTCCGACCAGAGATGCCCTGGATCTGCTCAGTAAACGTGCCAATTACCAGGCAAAGATTGGGTTGCAAGCAGATCAATAATGCATCAGGATCCCATCCCCTGTGGACACCACTGCCTGGGTGAAGGAGAAGACTTGCCTGGTACCTATCTGGACAAGACTGCCCCCAATTCCAGATGCTTGCCTTCAGCTGATGACTTGTGGGTACAAATCCAAATGCCAAACAGCTCGGTGCACTTGCTTTAAAAAAGAACTGAAGTGCACTTCTGCATGTGGCTGTGATGCTGTAGAATGTTGTAACCCAGCTGGGCAAGAGATTTTCTA
>BROF01006582.1:7684-37320 GCA_024346535.1 Eptatretus burgeri
CCCCCCCCCCCCAGCAATTCTCGTCCACGTTGCTGGTAAACGCAGCCCAGATTTTACCGTCTTCATGTGTATAGCTGATTCACCTGGGGGCTTTACTTCTTTCTGGACGAATCACCACTGCCTCTCAGATCACTGATAAATCACCGCACCGGAGATGGTTTGCAAAGGTGTCTGTTTTTGCTGCTAACCTCGCTCTCCCTTGTGTGTCCAGAGAGTTTGGACTGTTGGAAATATGGCATTTGCTAAAGCTATATACTTTTATCTTTTCCCTTTGCACAATAAGATAGCAACAATTAGAAAGTTGCCTTCATCGAGCATATTCTCAGAAGCTATTGGCAGAGAAAACAACAGCATTAGGAAGGGGTTAATGGCAATGATAAATCCTTGAATATCCGAAGAAACTCAAACATTGACAACATATAAAAGAATCTGCTCTCCGGTTTAGTTGGAAATGGAATTGTTATAACTTCCGCTCAATGCATTTCCAAGCTGTTTAATGCCTTGGTGGCAAAGTATCACTTTCTGATTAATTGCAGATAGTTTTAAAGGAATAAAGCAGATGATTGGCAGTAAATGTTGCATCTAACAGGTATGTGCAATGCCAAACAAACTTTCTCAATCCTGAAGTATTACGTAGGCCGCACACACAGTGGCGAGATGCGAATGACGTACATGTGCACATGATCTGTGTTGGGGTTTGTTCGGATTGCATCACTTGCGTCCATCAGCGTTCATACATTTGGTCAGTGCATCTGTACCATGCAATGGCTGGAGCTCAGTCGATGTCTACGCTCTAATTGTCAGTTAATTTGTTAGGGGCAGGAGCTATTGTTCGGAATTTTCTCTCAAGACTCAGCCATTGTCTCGGGAGACATCCATTGTGTTACATCTCCTGTGCTCGAAGAATGCTCTTGGGTCCCCAAAAGCCCTTGGACTCTTGCAGTTGACAACTTTTTAGATGCCACTCAGCATTCCTTTCCGTATAAGCATTTCAGAGTTGAAGCATTTGAGAAAAGTATGAGTGGGTTGAACATCCGTAACATTTCTCTCTTGTGAGTTTTTTTTTTTGTTGTTGCTTAATTTGATACTACAGCACCTCTTTCAATTTGAGGAGCGCTAGTTCCAGGCTATTGGACCGTGGGAAGCTTTGCCTTTGTTTTGTTTTGACATGCACAGGCGTGCTGTGAAAGCAGCTTGAACAAATTAATCGCCTAAACAAAGCTATAAATTCGACCCTTTGTGAAAATCAAAGCACGTGCCAATACGTGTGATTGGTGCGTCGTGCACCAAATGCACCATTTTGTTTAGAGATTCTTCATCTCGAAGGAAAATGTTGTGGGAAAGTATTTAACTCATTCTGAGCTGAAAAACTCAGGTTCAAATCCCAGGCGAGCCAGCTGCCATCCTAAGCCATGCATCCCCAACCGTGAATTTCATTTCTGTCACTCCGAGCCCCTTACCCTCCCCATCCCCTTCATCACTATTGTCCTCTTTGTGATATCCTGATTCATGTTTGCCTGTGAGACTTTCTTTTTCACATTAATGAGACTTTCCTTTTGCACATTCATTTGTTGCCTCTCTTCGGTATATAAATATGATCAAGCAATTTTTTTAGTTTGCCTTTCTAGTTTCTTTTGCCTCTCTGCTTTCAAGTTTTCCAAAGGCAATTTATTATTATGGAAAAAAAGTAAAATGAGAAAGTCCGAAACGTCACCTTATCCAGGTGCAACAGTTAGAGGTGAAATTGACGAAACTAATGCAACTGTATCATTCAATGAAGAGAGCCACAGATAACAGAACAGCTGCACAGGGCCTTGGGAAAGTTAAGAATTATATTCCAAAGACTCAATTTCTTTATTATCACACCACCTTGGCCATCGACATGATAACATTGTGAATTAGCCTTAGGGAAAAGTTATCTAGGCATGAATTTATCTGGGGAGGGGGGGGGCACAGTCTGTCGGCCTCGATTTACCTTCTAGGGGAATAAAATCTTTTAAAGTGGGACACATTTAGCAAATTATTCAGTGGCTGTGTGAATAATAATCATGGCTGCGGAGAAGCAAATCCTTCATCAGAACAGTATTAGCAATCAGGCTCGAATACACTTCAATTCAATGCTGATATTTCTGTGTTAGTGCTGTGCACTTCATTTTCTTATGTTGAGTGTGATGTGTGAGTTTTATTTGAATCTTCATCCATGGCAATCAGGTTTAGTTCCATCTTGGTATGCTCGATGAACGTGCTTTAGTTGTTGACTCTACGAGTGCCACGTTTTGTGGCTTGTGCAGTCATCCTGCAATTTGAGTGCTCTGAACATTCAGTCAAAGCAGACTTGAACTGTGCCTTCAAAACAGCCTTTAAAATTCGAAAGGCACTCGGAAGGGCACATACCTCCACCAGGCTGAACAGTTTACATTTTGTTTCCCACTGATAGGTGGCATCTGAATCCGGACCTGAAACAACATCAAATCGGCTTGTGTTTGTCAGCTGACCAACTCATCCACCAAGTTTTGTTATAATCCGTCCACAACTTTTTGATGTATCATGCTGTAAATCGCTTTTGGCCTCATCACTCAATGCTGAAGAATCACTGAAGAAATTGAAAAATTCCAGTCTCCGGATCAGGATATTCACCCAAATCGAATGAATTAATCCTTTTCACACATCCAACTTGTCCACCAAGTTTTTTTTTTTCCGAATCTGTCCATAACCTTTTGACGTCATGCTATATATCATGTTTGGCCCGAAATGTCAATGGTGAAGAATCACTTCAAAAAATTCTCGGATCGCGATCCAGATCCGGATCTTCACCAAAATCTAAAAAAATCAATTGTGTCACACACTCAACCTGTCCACCAAATTTCGACCAAATCCATCATAGATTTTTGAGATATCCTGCTCATAAATAGACAAACAGACAGATAGGTTCATTGAATGGCTCAACTGAAGTTTTATGCAGTCTTCTGAAAAAGTAGGACGACAAGGTGAAAGGTTGATTTACCGACTGTGGGCTGGAAGGGAACATGCAAACAAAGGACAGAGACAAATAACATCACAGTGAGTATGTAAACCTGCAGGTAGACATTTGGGACAGAGTTCACAAGAGTATATAAGCTCACAAGATTGTGACGCACTGCTGTACAAAAGCACTCGGGAAGCATTTCCACCAAGAAGAAATGAGGGAGACAAAGTAGTGGAGATGAAGAGAAATGTGAGATTTTGGGAATGTAACACCTCAACTTCTAGAGTCCTATGACCTTCTGAGGAGGACAGCGGAACGATGGTCCATTGTCCAGGGTGTTTCAAAAATCTGGAATCAAAGGAAATATCGAAAAAAATTTTGAGGCAATGCCTGAGATGGATTACACATTGTGGACCAATTGAATGGCCCCCTCCGAGTCAAAACCATGACTTGGTCCAATGGCATCGGGAAACTTACCTATCATGGAAAATCAGGGTGTGTGTGGGTGTGTGTGTGTGTGTGTGTGTGTGTGTGTGTGTGTGTGGTATGTGACTGGCTGGAAACTACAGAGGAAAGAACGAACATCTGTGCCAAGTTTCTTAAGTCAGGTCAGGTCAAGTAGGTCAGGTAGGTCAGGTGTGGAACCATGTGCCTGAGCAGCGTGATGCTGCATCCACTTCCCTCTGGTACTCCAGGGGCCTCCATCTGGCCATCCCCAGGTCAATGCCTGGTCCATCCCCATTTCCTTGAGATGCAATCAACCTGATGCACCTATGACGCACGTGGTCAGCCCATTGGCCTGCTCTTCTCACGAGTCTCCCTCACTGAGAGAATCTGGTGAGCAGGATTACCATTAGGAAAATGAGCCACATGTCCATCGAGCCGCAGCTGACGCTCACGGACCATGCAGGTAACAAATCTCATTTGAGTCTCGCTCAGCAACCACTCGTTGGACACAAAGTCTGACTAGCAATAGCCAAAGATTCTCCAAAGAGACCCGGTACCAAATGCGGTAAGTCTCCCTCTCAGATCACTGCTCAGAGTCAAAGTCTCACATCCGTAGTGCAAGACTGGAAGCACCAAGGACCTGAAGACTCGGACTTTCGTCATTCTGTGTTTCCTCCTGCTGCTCAAAGTAACCGGCCCAGTGGGCCTGCACTTTAGGATCCTCTATCAAGAGCCCACTACACTTTTTTTGTATACCTTGTCGAGGCTCGTGAGAGAGCTAACCCACAACGCACAGCAAGGGGGGGCATGAGACAAGAGGGCGGGAGTGGGACAGACAAAACAGTGGGGAACAGAGATATTAGGAGATCTGTGGAAGGGAGAGGGATGGGACGGGGAACATGGGGAATAGAAGATGGACATTGCAGGACATTCAGGAAGGAAAGCAGGGAATTTGAAGGAGTGGGCTTGGGTGGATTATCTTGGGTAGAAAAGATCGAGGATTTGGATGGGGGATGATAAGAGGTGGTAGTGAACAGCTATTTTGAAGGCCTGGAGGGAAGAATGGGATTGAATAGAGTGAGGGAGTTTATTCCAAAGGCAGGAAAAAAGAGGAATGAAAGTTAGATAATCCCCCCAAGCCCACGTCCTTGTTCACTTAGCTCTAACTGCAATACACCGAGGGATGGGCTTGGATGAATGCAATGCAGAAGTTCACCTTTTAGCAGGCCAAGAATAACTTGACCATAAGTGATGCTCTACCACTTCACAGATTCCTGGCACATAGGCCTCCTTGTCTGCCCTCAGCGAGTGCACAGTTTTATTCCTTAACTTCCTGAACAGCTCAGCTCTGCCAGTACGCCTGGCCCTGTGACTCTGGTCAATAGTATCCAGTGTCCCTTGGGAGATAAAGTTCTTCTTCGCCCGACAGTGAGTTCCAAAACATCCACCGGCAACATCAAGGATGGTGGTTTTGAAGGCATTCCACAACTCTTCAGAATTCCCCAATGCACCCAGACACCTCAAATCCCCACTCAGCCTGTTTGCAAACTCCTCAGCTACCCTCTCATTCTTGAGCTTGCCAACATCCAGCCAATGCTGGATGGTACCATTCTCCTGGATTTGAGCTGCAACTCCAGAGTTGCTAGACCAAGTTGCGACAACAAGCCTGTGGTCAGTATTGAGGAACTATGCACTCCGCTAGACCCTGCAGTTCTAGATCATTGTCCAGCAACCATTAATGAGCACATGGTCAATCTCCTTTGCCACACCACTAGTGCTGGAATACAAGGACCAGCGATGAACTTGTGAGCACTGAACCAATGAACCGGCCACCTTAATCCATGACTTCTTGCAAAGTCAAGGAACTTCGCGCTATTCTGGTTCACAGTTCCACACCCATGGGGACCAACAAATCTCATAACCATCCCTATCAGTTCCAGTCGATGCATTGAAATACCCCCAAAACTAGAAGAGTAATCTCGCAGGGTCGCTGATCAACCACAGAATTGAATGCGACATAGAATGTGTCCTTCACGGTGAGATCACTCGCCTCAGGCAGAGTATGTACAGAAACCAGGGAAACGACATCCAAGGAGTGACAATCCTTCATCTCATAATAGGCTCATTGACCTGTGTTACCGAAATTATCATTGGAGTCAGCTTATTGGTCACAGCGACAACAACTCCTTGGACATGGTAATCATCAGAGCAACCAGACCAATAGTAGGTGTAACCACCCGCCATAATCTCGCCACTTTCCGGTCTCCAAACCTCAGAGAGTGCTGCAATACCAATGTTCAAATGCTCGAACTCAGTTGATAACAGACAGGTGATCATCCTGTCTTAGGGATAGGAAATTCCAGGCACCCATCTCAAGGGACCGCCTCAGGTTAACCAATGGAGACCACCTACTGGTGGATGACCCCACAGCACCACTCTGCCACAAACCACAGCAATCTGACCCAGGGAGTTTACCCTGGGGTTTTCTTCCTATCATCAAGGAATGGGGGTCCTGAAAGCTTTGCCTCAATCCCACCATCCCTTAGGCTGCCCCTGCGGAGGGCAGCTGCACAGAAGGCACTGGGTTTTGTGGAATTAAGTGTTTTACGATGGCCAAAGTGCAAATTTTGCCACCAACCTCCTAAAAAAGTAACCTAACTGCAGGAAGACGTCCGCAGACACAGTTGGGCACGAGATATGGATGGCCGTTGGCTGACAAGGAGCTTCTTCGGCCTTTGACAGGTTTTGTTTTTAATCCTGCTGGGTGTCCATATCCATCCACCCTCATCACCAGGAAACCTGTTCGGGGAAACAGTCGCTGACAATCTGAACATGAAACAGGTTAGCACAGGTTTACATGGTACCTGTAGCAAGTCACAGATCTGATCTGTCCTGACCTTCCTTGGCTTTGGATGATGACACCATCCATGCTTTCTTTCGTTGGCCATTTGGCATGTGGAGGTTGACCGAAAGCCTAATTGCTCTCTAAAGGCTTTGGTTTACAGGAAACCAACCCACACCAGCAGATTACTGGATTTCAACTTCTGCAGCCCAATCTCCCATAAACGCAGTGCAGCACGGAACTTGGCAGCTCGGGCATGGATGGTGTCATCATCCAAAGCAGATGCAAATAAAGAAAGATTAGAGAGAGGAGTCCTACTCAAAAATGGGTACAGGAACGGGATACTCCCCACCTTGAAAGAACCAAAACAGACAGAATGGAAGAAGCCAAACACTTGGGCTCTGTGTACTGCCAGACTACCCAGACCTTTCTGAAAGGATTGGCAGGATTGCAAGCAACGCATGGATTTGTGAAGCCTGCAAACCTCTGTGCACCATCCATAATGCCATTTCAAAAGTAAAGGACTCAAGATCAACTGGTGATAAATCTGGAGTAGTTTACCATGAATCATGCAGAGACTGTGACCAATTCAACATTGGCCAAACTGAATTTTTTTTAAAAACAAAGGCTATATGAACATGCTAGAGGAATTGGGCTTGGAAAGGTGACCCAGTTAGCCATAGCATGTCATTGCCTGCAATCTGGCCACAAGTTTGATTTTGATGGGACCCATGTCCTTGACATGATGTCCAACGAACTACACAGGTTGATATTGGAAGCATGGCATGTAAAGAGGCGAGAGAGTGGTCTAACGGGAGTGATGGTGGATATACCCACACAATACACACCTTTGATGCAAGTGGAAAAAACTATATGGTGCAAACAGCTGGATAAGTGAGCAACAAACAACAACACTCGATCTCAAACACCCTCATGTGTACAACACCCAATGAGAACCTCAACAATCACAGAACCAAGAACTTATCAATCCAACCCGGGAAAGAAAGCAGCTGTGTTCGTGCACTGGAAAAACAAATACAATAACAACAAGCACACACACTTGCTCACACACACACACACACACACACACACACACACACACACACACACACACACACACACACACACACACACACACACACACACACACACACACACACACACACACACCAGATTACGTGGATGCAAAAACAAAAAAAGAGCAGAGCAGCCCATCGATGATGTGATTTGACATTTATTTTGCTTCAGGTTTGCAAAATCTATCTATAATTCCAGCAGTGTGTGTGTGTGTGTGTGTGTGTGTGTGACCGCTGTTTCTCGACAACCGCTGGTATGATCTAATTGAAACTTGCCAGATATATTGCTGGGGACCTGAGGATGTGCCTTTTCAAGGTTTGATATTAATCGGACAAATGCTTCCCAAGTTATGGCCATTTATTTACCAACCGATGACAGGAACCGTTGCTGCGGCCATTTTTTATCAACCAATGACAAGAAGCGTTGCTGCGTCGCCGTGGTCGATGGTGAAGAGAAACTCAGCCGCGTTCGCCATTACGGGGTTTTTCTCTTCTCTTCTCTTCTCTTCTCTTCTCTTCTCTTCTCTTCTCTTCTCTTCTCTTCTCTTCTCTTCTCTTCTCTTCTCTTCTCTTCTCTTCTCTTCTCTTCTCTTCTCTTCGTGTTTTCCTTGCGAAAACGCAAAATACGTTGGCGCTAATTGAATAATTGGCCATTAAAAGCCTCCGTATTCTTGCCCTGGACGAGGAAACAAAGAAGCGCCGTTTCCTCAGCGATGTTGTTTATGAAGAGGTTCTAACGAGATAAAGGTGTGTACAATGTACATGGAGACGATTTTAACTATTATTTATTGAAGAAAATTGTTCCGAAAATAACTTATCAAAAAAAGTGCACAACTTTTTTTTGTTTCCAATTGTCAAAACGTTGTGGCCTTTGGAAGTGTTAAGGAATTCAGCTCCACTCAACATACTTGCCAACGAAATACATCTCATTTTGGAGGTACAAACGATTCACAACGAGTTTCGTTACTCATTGCTCTGCAGTCTGCATTCAACCCCTTCATTTGTCATCTCATTGACCTCATTTCATCTATCTATAATTCCAGCAATGTGTGTGTGTGTGTGTGTGTGTGTGTGTGTGTGTGTGTGTGTGTGTGTGTGTGTGTGTGTGTGTGTGTGAGAGAGTCTGTGTGTGTGTGTGTGTGAGAGTCTGTGTGAGTCTGTGTGTGTCTGTGTGTCTGTGTCTGTGTGTGTCTGTGTGTGTCTGTGTGTGTCTGTGTGTGTCTGTGTTTCTGTGCATCTGTGACCACTGTTTCTCGACAACCACTGGTCCGATCTAATTGAAACTTGCCAGATATATTGCTGGGGACCTGAGGATGTGCCTTTTCAAGATTTGATTTTAATCGGACAAGTGATTCCCAAGTTATGGCCATTTATTTAACAACCAATGACAGGACACGTGCTGCGTAGGCGTGGCCGATGCGCCATTTAGTTACCAATCACATGACACGTTGCTGCGTGGGCGTGGCTGTGTAGGCAGGTGCACGGCCGGCCGATGATGACGTCACGTGCTGTGCTGGTTACGATGGGGATCGATCGGTGCCTTAGTTACCGTGGGGTAGGAGTGCCAATGGTAAATGGCAGCGAATGTCATGGCAAGCAAAGACAGGGAGGTAAACTTGATTTTAATTAACTCTGTGTGTGTAAGTATCACAGCAGTTGTTACTTCAATGCAAGCGATAATTCGTGGAATGATGTGAACATTCCATACAGGCACGCACTACTTTCGGATAGTGATGACTTACTGTATTCGAATGATTTCTCGATTTCGTCTCCGCATTTATAGATAAACACAATACCCCAATCCAGTCGTTATTTATGAGAGAAGGAATGGCCTGTGTGGTTGTTTGAGTTATTTTTTTTGCATGTACGGCCACGCACAAATGGGCACGCGAGAGCGAAGGAACGGCCTGTGTGGTTGTTGTTTCTGGCATGCGGTTTGAAAGCTTTTTTTTTGTATGTATGGGCACGCACGTACGGCCATGCATGTACGGGCATGCACGTATGGACACGCACGTACGGCCACGCACGTACGGCCACGCGAGAGCGAAGGAAGGGCCGTGTTGTTGTTTCTGGCAAGCGGTTTTGAAGTATATATATGTATATATATATATATATGTATATATATATATATATATATATATGTATATATATATATATATATATATATATATATATATATATATATATTTTCCACCTACAGCCACGCATGTACGGGCACGTGAAAGCGAAGGAACGGCTTGTGTCGTTGTTGTTTCTGACACGCGGTTTGAGTTTTTTTGCGGGGGGTGGGAGGGTTTGCACGTATGGCCACGCATCTACGGGCATGCACTAGTAATAATAAAACATGATAATGCTTGCAAAATAATAATTCCAGGCATGAAATCAGAGCCATATCCCAAAACATATCGCGTGCTTTTGACACGATCTGGCACCCTGCCCTGCTCACAAAACTCTCCTCCTATTGTATCCAAGGCCATCTCCACTCGTGGCTCGCAGACTTCCTCTCCTGTCGCAGCCAACGGGTTGCCCTAAATGGAGTTCTTTCATTCCCTCTTCCTGTCCAGGTTGGAGTTCCTCAAGACAGCGTTCTGGGCCCTGTTCTTTTTCTGGTTTTCATCAATGATCTCTCCAACTCTCTGGAAAATCCTCTTTATCTCTTTGCTGATGACTCCACCCTCTGCCGTACCATCTGTCATCCCTCAGATCAGCAAGCAGCAGCTTCTTTGCTCTCTACAGATCTGGGTAAAATCACAAACTGGTCCAACACGTGGAACATGACTTTCAATTTCAATCCGGACAAATCTCATGCTCTTACGAGGTCTCTCCGGACTGTTTGGAACCCCCCCCCCCCAATCTACTTTCTCAGCAATCCTCTGGAAGAAGTCCTTTCTTTCAAGCTTCTGGGTCTCACTATCTGTCATGACCTTTCCTGGGAAAGCCACATTTCCAACCTTGCCTCCAAAGCCAGTCGCCGACTGGGAATCCTCCATCATTCATAGTCCTTCCTCAGCCTACCTGAGCTCCTGACCACATACAAAGCTTTCGTCCGCAGCCTGATGGACGACTGCTCTCCATCTGGGCTGGTGTTCCTGCCTCCCACCTTTCTCGGCTTCAAACTGTGGAAACCAAGGCATTTCGGATCATTGGTATCTCCCGCAATCAGGCTGAGTCTTTGGGCCTCTCACTCTCTCACCACAGGCAGGTCGGTGGTCTTTTTGTCTTCGACCATCTCCTCTCCAGTCTCGCCCCCCCCGCTCTGTCTGTAATATGTCCCCCCCATATTTCAGCAGGGTGCTCAAGGTCTGCCAGCAACCTCCATCTGGTAAAACTACCAAAATTGTGAATCACTGCCCACCTTCACTCTTTTATTCCTCTTTTCCCCACCTCTGGAATAAACTCCCTCACTCTCTTCAATCCCATTCTTCCCCCCAGGCCTTCAAAACAGCCGTTCACCATCACCGCTTATCTTCCCCCCATCCCAAACCTCGATCTTTTCTACCCCCGTTAATCCACCCCAAACCCACCTCTTTCAAATCCCCTGCTTTCCTTCCTGAAAGTCCCTGTGATGTCCATCTTATATACCCCCATGTTCCCCGCCCCATCCCTCTCCCTTCCACAGATCTCCTAATGTCTCTGTTCCCCACTGTTTTGTCCTTCCCACTCCCGCCCCTCTTGTCTCATGCCCCTCTTGCTGTGCGTTGTATGTTCGCTCTCATATGAGCCTCGACAATGTATACCAAAAAAAATAAAAAGAAAAGCACTCGTCCATTTGAACTCGAGCACCAGCACCTGACTGGAAATGAGCATTCATATCGAAATATAAACCGGACATGCCGAGGCTCGGGGTCTATTGGCCTAAGGAAGCCTGCTGTGAAGCTGGTGAAATGTCTGCGACTGGGTCTGCTCTTGCTTATTTCTCAAATTAGCAGAGCAGATCTCGTTTTACTTTTGGTTGTAAGCACCTTCTTCTTCTTTAAACATGTGTAATCCCAACAGACACAGACACAGACACACACACGTATATTGAAAAGACGCTTTGATGTTTATGCGACTGTTTTGAGTAGCTCATTTGTAGAGCTATTTGAATGTCCCTGGTATTAGTTCAGCTTTATTATTTAATAAGATCTTTCTAACCAATAAATTATAATTTTATTATTTATCATGTATATTTATTGTTGTTATATTTATTTATCATAAATAATTATTTATCATGTAGTGAAAATTACCATCACTTCATTAAAGAAAAAACCTAAGGTACTTCACACGAGTCACTTTGTCATGGTTTTTTTTCTGCAATGTGCACAAAAAGTGTTGAAAATGGTGGCCCCATAAAAAGTCTTCACTCGATTATCCAATTTGCAATTTCTCCATTGACTGGTTGTAATGTGGAAACATTATTTACAGTGCATACCTCCCTGTATGGTTTTGAGTGGGATTTCTGTCGGTGCTTCATGGGATGGCTTTTCAGCATTCACAAGTACAACCTTTTGACTGTGGCAGGAATCCAGCTGGAAGGATGTTTTTTATGTCCTACAAAAAGTCCAGATGTGTTTGTTTATGACTGTGCTATTTCATCCAGTGGTATTGCTCAGCACTAGAGGACGGCAAAGTCCGGTGTTCCCTTGGCTATGGCAACCGCCACGGGGCAGGTGATGCATTGTGCAGCCGCCGAGGCGTCGAGAGTCTGATGATGACACAAACGTTTGCCCTGGGTCCTGCCCGTGGACGCCCCCGTGGCTTGCACTTGTGATTCCAGTCAGCTCATGCCAGCAAGACTTCCTCTGGCAGGAAATTTCACAGGAAATCATTTGGAAGAGAGCACGCAGAGGGGTAGTTGGGATGGTTGTGGGGGGAGCAGTCAGAGAGAAAGCCCGTGGATGAACTTCAGTAGTTCCGACCACCAAATGACCTTGACTACTGGAAGTTATTTTGTTTGTGATTTTGGTTTTGGTAGACATTGCAAACATCAAAGAAAAGGAAGCAGAAATCGTTACAACCTAACATTTGTGTTCTAGATAAGATTTAATATGCATCTCGATAGGGATGATGTGTGTGAAGGTCAAGTAACCCATTTTTTGTGCACAAATGCCAACTTACATTCATTTTGATAATCACAAAAAAACCGTTGCATGAGATAAAGCTTTTGTTAAGGTTCCATTACTTATTATGCACCCCTCTGTCCCTTCCTTTGCTTGCACCAAGCATCCCCTTTCCCTCCCCTCCCTTTACTCCTATCTCATCTGAAACTCCCTTCCCTTTTCTTCCCCCACTTCCTCTCCTCCTCTAACCTTCCTTCAATCTTCCCTCCATCCCCCCACTCCCCACTCACATGCACACACAATCAATGCACGGGAACCTGTGATTGAAAACGCCATTCAAATGTCATCAAAAACTGGTAATTTCAGGTCAATAATTTGTAACAATGTTTTTATTTCGTTCCATCATGAGGTTCACATGTTCCTGCAGTTTGTTTCCAATTACATACTTCACACAGAACAATGAATCTAGGATTAAACAGAAAAGAGAAATCCTTTTGAAGTTTGAATATGAATATGAACATGAAAAGTATGAATATGAATTTGAATATGAAATCCTTTTAAAGGATTTACCACTTGATCATGTTTAAGAAAATCAACTCATCATATGTCAACTCGATTGATCCCAGACTTTAAAAATAGACCTGGCCTAGCAACAGTTTAAGAAAGACATTAGGGTGTTCTTAATTGATATCAACAAGTGATGCTTCATCACATAACTTGTATACTGTTTCTATCACATTCACAGCTTATTACTTTTTACCTGGTGCATGCAAAGCGAAAGGGAGGGGGGGGACGGTGGGTTAAGCAATTGGTTCATGTCTGTCCGTAAGTCTGTTTACCTTTGTCAGTTTATGATCGAGGAACAACTTATTTTGATTGAATGTTATATTTTGAACATGAATCGGAAAACAAACCTGCACTTTAACAGAACTTTGTCCTCTGAATTTGTCCCAATCGCACATACGCGGAGAGGAATGAGATAATATGTTTTACTCTGTCTGTCTGTCTGCCTGCCAGTTAAACAAAATTGAAAATAATTCCAAACAGAAAACGTACTATTTTTAAGGATGTCATAAAGGACATAAACAACAGGCATGAATAACTAATGTAACGTGTTAATTAAGGTGGGATAATAGACTAATAGACACTGCGTCAATGGAGGTAAATTCTGGAATTGATGTATTTCTCCAACTTTTAATATTTTTATTTTATTTAAATTAAATTATGTACTTGAACACTGGAGAACACAAATAGTCTTCTTGTTACTTCCATTCCCTTCTGTTTAGCAGTAATTGGACATGTTCAATAAGGTGGTGTACAAGACCGATTCAGTCACGCTAAACTTCTGGAATAATTTTTATTTTTCACTTTAAAACGATCCTTAAAATCACTTTTATTTAAATTGAAGTGTATACTTGAACACTGCATGGGGTATCGTGTTCTATAAGCTCTCCAAGTGAACATGTTTTGGAACACATTGAAAGACTGCCAAGCTGAATTTCTTCCCCAACAACATACTTTGCCTGAGTGATGCCGAACACAACTTGAGTATAGAATGTCACCCTATGGCTATTCCTCCGATGTCTTAATCAATAACGTAATCTTTATCTTTAAGATTTATTTTTCATTGTCAAATTGTACTTTTAGCTCTCATTGGAATATTATTCACAATTGCTTTTTATAATTATGATATAATTTCATGGTTGGACCTCGTGCTTGGACTCGGTAACAAGAACTCAGTTTTGCAATTTTGTCAACATTTTGCCGGATCCTAGATCGGCTTGGGACCCGGATAAGTTGCAATTTTTTCACGTTTTTTAGCGTTTTAAAAAAGTTTGTATGTTGGTTAATGTTATTCAATAAAATCTCGGGAAAATTGGAACAGAAAACCACACGAGCAGTCAGATATGATTATCATGGGAACTTTCAATCTGTATCCTCATTTTCTTATGGACGTAGAGATTGTGCATGTTTGTTTCCACTTGCTGACATATTATGGTAAAGCATGACATGGGTTACATAAGCACCATACAGTTTACTGAAGCAATTGCAATCACTCACGCAAAAGAAATCCAAGAGAGCGACTTACAGCTCTTAAACACGAGTCTATGTAGATGTGGAAATTTTCACACTGTTAAATTTTCGCACTGAGCATCATGAAAACATGCTCGTGTGTTTTTAGTTTCTCGGAGTGTGCACAAGATAATACTTTCTTAAATGCCCTGTTACACCTTGACGATTTAGCCAGCCTATGCCGACGTATGAAAAATTTGTCTAAAACGCTGGCACACGTCGAATACGTTATGGGTATGTTTTGTATACGTTAAGAGCACGCTGGCATGTCAACGTGTGTCAACGATCACGTAATATGCCTACAACTTATGGCCAGCGTTATGCGGAACGTGTGCGTCATACCCTGGCAGCCGTCGAAAAATTTTCAACATGCCGAAAATTTGGCGACGAACTCGAATTACTATGATGTATGCCAGCGTGCTTCAGCGTGCTCTTAACGTATACAAAACTTACCCATAACGTATTCGACGTGTGCCAGCATATTCGGCAAATTTTTCATACGCTGGCTAAAACGTCAAGGTGTGACAGCGCCTTGACACTTCGATGTCTAGTGCGGTTATTATTTGAATCGTCGAGCGGCAGCCTATCAATAGGCTATGCCACGTGATCGTCAGCAATACGCTGCCACATTATGCATAAGTTAGACTATCATTAGGCATAGGTTGTGAACGCCGACAACACGCTCAGCATTCGTTGATATAAGTTATCTATATGTTATCGAAATGTTCTGTGTACATTACGAATACGTTATGCATACGTCCAACTCGTTATGAATATGTCCAAAGCTGGAAAAAAATAAAATCAATCGTTCAGCGTACACCAGTGTTTTACATACATTTTGATACCTTGCCATACGCTGGCTAAAACGTCAAGGTGTGACAGGGCCTTAACAATCCGCTTGAGGAAGTTCAGTCATTCAAACTCCTGAGTCTCACTGTCAGCCATGATCTTTGTTGGGGAAAACCACATTTCAAAGTTGGCATCCAAGGCCAGACACTGATTGGGCATCCTCCGTCATGCAAAGTCCTTCCTTGACACATCTAATCTCTTATCCACCTACAATGCCTTCATTTGCACCTTTATGGAGTACTGCTCTCCCCTCTAGGCTGGATATCCTGCTTCACTTCTTGCTCAGCTTGATGCCGTGGAAATCAAGACCTTCAAGATTATTGGAATCTCCTACGAAGAATCTGAGTCCGTGGACCTTTTACTTTCCCATAGCAAACAGGTCAGTGGTCTCTCTGTTTTCTACTGCCCCCTCTTTTGTATTCCACCCTCTGTTCTTTCCATGCCTTGTCCCCCACCCCAAGGTTTCTGCAAGGTACACATGGTCCATTATCAACTCTTATGCAGAAATTACCTAAATCCAGGATCGCTACCCACCCCCACTCATTCACTCCTCTTCTTTCCCTCCTGTGGAATCAACTTTCACATTCTCTTCAATCTTATTCTTTCCTCCAGTTCTTCAAGACAGCTGTTCACCACCATCTCAGATCGTCCCCAATCCAAAACCATGATCTCTTCTACCTGCATTAACCCCTCCCCCCTCCCACCCAACCCAAATCCCTCCTCCTTCCAAATCTCTAGTTTTTCCTCCTGCGAGTTTCTTTCTGTATCCATCTTGTCTCCATGTACTCCATGCATCCTGTCCTGCCCCCATTCCTCCCCACACCCCATACCCATTGTTTGTTCAAGTCTGCCTTTATCTTGGCCTGCAACTCGGTTGTTGGTGTTTCCCTTCTCTCTCGACTGTTATTTTTGTTCTGTTTTGTCCTGATACGTTCAGTGTGCTAATAGTAGCTCTTCCATGAGCCTTAACTTTGTATCCAAAAAATCAAAGAAAAAAAAAATAAGGCACATGACAATCTCAATGATGTTAACCATGTGAAAACCCAGTGAACATACAACTTGCAGTGTCACTGGAACTGAAGTGAAACGGGCATCACAAGACACTTTATGATAAACTAAGGTTTACAAACCTGGTTTAAATCATACGGAACCAATGAAATATGGATTGCAAAATACAACAGTAAAGTACAGAAATGCACATCAAACCAATAGTTTATTGAATGCAGAGATTCGTAAATTCATGGTGTCCTGGAGCATTGGATATTTTTAGTAATTCCAATCTCAGGCCTCGGAATAGCCATCTCCACAAGCTCGTACAGGACTTTCACCCATACCATTTTTCAATACTTCCTCAGTGGCAATGACCGACGGTGCATCAAGCCCTTCTTTAACTAAGCTTGCAGGTTTCGGGAAACATTAAAGTTGGTCCGTTTTTAAAATCGGCTTCAAATAACGAACCATATTTTACGTTGAATTGTCGATGCTGAAGTACAGAACTGTAGTTGCGAACTGAATAGACCTATGCTCCACGTGTTGCCCAAGCACATTGCTTGCTACTCACTATTGTGTGACTGGCAACTGTATGCGTACAGTGCATGCATTTTATTGTGCGATTAGATACTGTGGTTTCTCTGAAAAGCCAAAAATATTTGGGTGTTGTTAAATTTGCACTTCTCTGTTTTAGAGCGAAATGCACAAAAATTGATGCGGCGTGAAAATCCCGGCTTCTGCAGGAGCACAAGAGCATTGGCTGGATATCAATTGAAACCGAAAAAAAAGTTGAAAGAGAATTTTTTTTTTTCAGGAAAGTTGCTTTGATGTCGACCTAATACCATGGAGTGAAGTCTCCAAAAATCCCACTTGAGGAAAACTCAGAATCCAAGACGGTCACCCTCGCAATTCGCGAATACCAGGAAAACACTAAGGGCCACAACATAGCACACTTCTGTTCTTACGAGTCAGAGGAAGATGATTTTGGGGTCGAGACCTAGGTTTTGGGGTATGAGGAATTCAAAAGAACCCTCAGAATATCATGTTTTTGGGGTATGAGGAATTCAAAGGAACCCTGTTTGAGTGGGGTGAATATCCATCACCTTCATGCTCTGCTGTGCACAAGATGCTTCTCACCGGTGAGTATACCACTGATATTGTGCTGAATGAGGTGATAGTCTGAAAACTAACTCAAATCATAGACGAGCTGATGGCAGATTCAAAATATAAACTAGAACGGCACTCTACCCAGCTGAACAGTTCAGGTTTTGTATCCCACTGAAAGGCTGAATCTGTACCCAGACCTTAACCCGACATCACAAGGCAGCTAGGGGCTATGGGTCGGCACACTCTAATCACTTTGTCACCTACCCAACTAATCCACCAAGTTTTGTCATAATCCTTCCACAACTTTTTGAAATGTCATGCTTTACATCGTTTTTGTGCCATCTCTCAATTATGACCAATCACTTTTTAAAAAAATATTTAAAAATATTGTATCCGGATACAGATCTGGATCTTCACCAAAGTCGAAGAAATTTGTCCATGTCACATATCCAACCTGTCCACCAAATTCCATTCAAATCCATCCATCATTTTTTGAGACATCGTGTTATATTTCATTTTTGGTCTTATCTCTCAATTGTGAAGAATCAATTCAATAATTCTGATATGCAGATCTTCATCAACGTCGAATCAATCCGTCCTTGGGACACCCCCAACCTGTCCACCAAGTTTAGTCAGAATCCGTCCAAACCGTTTTGAGATATACTTACAGACAAACAAACAGACAGACAGACAGACAGGGGTGGACACATAATCTCCATCCACCTGTGATGGCAGAAGTAACTAGAAAATAAATAAGAATCCATCAGCAAACGAAACTGCAAAACAAAAGGTGTTATGAAGACGGATTGCTGAGGCCTTGGATCCATCAAGGAAAGAAACAGACACATGATAGCCGTGCATATTGTTTGTGGCGTGGTTTTTTTACGTAACACTGTCCTTACATTTCTATATGTTACTGATATAATTATAATCATTAACAGAACGCGGCGATGGGGTTTCATGAAACGATTGATGTTGAATGTGAGCATGTGGTGTTCAAAACATATTTTACCTGAATCTTTGCTGCAGGCCATATTGCAATGCAGCAGATGGTTTGAAAACATCTATTGCATTGTGCAACCACAGGAGTTATATTTTATAACTACAGTGGCACACGAAGAACGAATATTGTATTGATTCCACTTTGTTGTTGTTGTTGTTGTTGCTACTGGTGGTGGTGTTGGTGGAAGAGCTGTTTGTAGACTAGATTCTGTCAGTTGCATACCTGAGTGGCAAATTTATAAGTAATGAGCAAAGAATGGACGGGTTAGTTCACATGGACGGGTTAGTTCCCCCTAAATTATGGATGGGTTAATTTCCCCCAAAAATATTGCTGAGTTATTTCCGCCAGAATTGGTGTATTTGAGTATGACTTGCAATACTGGGAGCAGTGCTATACGATACTCATTTACATAAAGATAATTGGGGTCCTCGCCCCACCATGAACTGCAAGGGGCGATGATAACCACTCACCCAAGAAAAAACAACAACCTTCCTGTGCCCACCTCGAGCACAACCACCAGTTTTCAACTCTTTCTGTCCAGCAGTTCAGGAATGCATACAAGTCCAACAAACAAATCCAAACAAATACAAACTTCTCAAATTACACAAAGTACTATTTCTCTGGGACTCTCTTAAATTTACAGATTTTAATAATATGCCTCATTTATCACAGGATAGTTCTGTCTAGTCTGTGTCGGATTCCCAACCCGACTGTAAACTGTCGGATTGGTGCTTTGCAGGCAGGTTGTTGGTTCGGTGAGTGTGCTGTCCCTCTCATATTTAAGCTGTGGACCACATCTGCGAGCAATGATTATTTGTGGACATTAAAGATCCCACAGTGTGTTCCATGAGGAATTTGCGAGTTTTTGTTGACACCCTAATCAAATTGCACATTCCTGCTCGAAATTGGTTCGGAGAGAAGGGCACCACTGGGTATATTAGATATTGGAACCACCGGCATGGTGCCACATCAATCTATGAGGTCTTGAGATGCATAATCATGATGATGATGATGATATCAGGGTAATATTGTTTACACTTCTTTTTGCTTCTCTTGATATTTAAATCTCGTATGTCATTGTTATGATGTAAAATTAAAACAAAACATATTTTCACAAAAAAAATTTTTTTTTTTTGGAGTCAAAATAATTCTAATTAGAACGGCATTCGATAGAGCCCATACCTCTGCCAGGTTGAACAGTTTATGTTCTGCATCCTACTGATAGGCCAGATGTGCATCCGGACCTGAACCAAAATCTAATCGGCTTGTCCTTGTCACCGACTAAACTCATCCACCAAGTTTTGTCATGGTGAAGAATCACTTTAAAAAGTTCTCGGATCAGGATCTTCCCCAAAATCTAATCGGCTTGTCCTTGTCACCTACCCAACTCATCCACCAAGTTTTGTAATAATCCATCCACGTCATTTTGTAATTTTTGGCCCTATCTCTCAATTGTGAAGAATCACTTAAAAAATATTCGTATTCGGATCTGAATCTTCACTAAAATTGATTAAATTCGGCCTTGTCACACATCCAAGCTGCCCATCAAGTTTCTTCTGAATCCATCTATTCCATTTTGACACATCCTGTTGAAATAGAACCAAGCAGACAGACAAATGGGGTGAAAACATAACCTCCATCCACCTTGGGTAGCTTAGGTAATAATCTATATATCATGGAGCAAGTGTATGTCTCTCCATGAACCCACATAGGTTAAGTCATGTGCTATATGTCTCTTAATTGCGTATTGTTTGATCGTCAGTTGCATGGTGACGACATCTATTATGTACTTTTGCAACGTACCTATTAAACCTTGAGACCCTTTAGATTGCTGAGACCCCTTAAACCTTTGAAGACCCTTTAGACATTTTAGACTCTTTAGATGCCATTGGACATTTACATCCTTTCTACACCATTTTACCCCATTGTACCTTGAGATGCTCTTGACCCCTTATAGAGATGAGATGCTAGAGATCCCTAAGACTCTTTAGACCCAGTTAGACCCGACAGAATCCTCAAAGCCTAAAGGCCATTTAAGACCTCAAAGTCCCACAAAGTCTTCCTAAGAGGCTTAAGACACTTGAGAATCATTGGAAACCTTAAAGACTTATGACCCCGATCGACTCCTAAAACCCCATACACCTAAAAGACCCAATTAGAATCTTTACAACCCTTCGACCCCTAAGACTCTCAAGACCCATAAGACTCCTGAATACTCTTTAGAACCGGAGGATGCTTCGGACTCTGTAGACCCTGTATACCCTATAGACCCTGTTACAACCCTTAGACCCTATAAACCCTTTGATCCCTAAGACCCTGTATAACTGTTATACCCCTAAAACCCTTTAGACCCCATTAGCCCCATTAGAACCCTTAGACCCCAGAAGATGCATAGGACCACCCCTAAGATACCTTTAGACTTGGTAGACCCTATTGTCAGGTCGAGTCAGATTACATCTGTGACTTGCTGCAAGTACCATATTAACCTGTACAAACCTTGTTTCATGGTGGAGTTGTCAGAACAAAGCCATCTTCCCCTCCGTCACCCCAAACAGGTGTCCTGGTGAGGAGAGTATATGGATATGGACATCCAGCAGGAGTAACAACAAAACCCATCAAAGGGAGGAACCAATGACTATCCGTACCTGGTTCCCAACTGTGTCTGCAGATGTTCTACTGCAGTTGGGTAACCTATTTCTAGGAGGTTAGCAGCAGGATATGTACTCTGGCCTCCGTAAAACACTTCTTCTGCAACATACACAAAAAAACACAAACAAAACGAAGAAACACCTGCCCCGTGGGAGTACCTCCTGTGCAGTTGCTCTTTGCAGGGCAGCTCACCAGATGACAGGACTGGGACAAAGCCTACGAGACCCCCATTCTTTGAGAGGAGGAAAGCCATGGGGGCAACCCTGCTAGGTCGGGTGGTGTTGGTGTGTGTGTCGGGGTGGTGCTGAGGTGTCATCCACCGGACGGTAGTCTCCTCATGCTAACCTGAGGCAGACTATTTGGGTGGATGCCTGGAATGTCCTTAATCGAAGAGACAATGATCATCTGTCTCTATTGTCATCTGAGCTCCAGCATTTGAACATCGGTATTGCAGCACTTGTTGAGGTTTGGAGACCAGATAGTGGTGAGATGATGGTGGGTGGTTACACCTACTACTGGTCTGGTCGCTCTGATGGTGACAATGTTCAGGGAGTTGCTGTAGCTGTGTCCAACAAGCTGATTTTCATGATAATCATGGTAACGCTCGTCAATGAGTGTATTATGAGACTGAGGATTCGTCACTCTGGGTGTCTTTTTCTTGGTTTCTGGATATGCTCTGACTGAGGAGGAGACATTCTCTGCTGTGTTCAAGTCTGTAGTTTATCAGTGCCCCAGGTGAGATACTCTTCTAGTCTTGGGGGATTTCACTGCATCAATTGGCATAGAATGTCTCCTCTGCTTTGGTGAGACATGAACAGGTATAGTTATGAGACATGTGTTGGTCCCTGAAGATCTGGAACCAGGAACCAGAATAGCACTAGGTTCCTTGACTTCGCAATATGTCGTGGACTGAGAGTGACTGGTTTATGGTTTCGGCGCCCACAAGCTCATCACTGGACTTGGTATTCCAACGTTGGTGTGGCAAAAGAGATTGTCCATGTGCTCGTTTGAAGGTCGCTGGAGGATGCTCCAGAACTGTAGGGTCTACCAGAGTGCTTAGTACCTCAATTCCGACACAGGCTGCTTGTCGCAACTCTGAAGCTATGGGTCAAATATAAGAGAATTGTTCCATTCCATCATCGGCTTGATGTTGGCATGCTCAAGGATGAAAGGGTTGCTGAGGAGCTTGTGAACTGGTTGAGTGGTGGTCTCGGGCATGATTTCAGATCACACTCACAGACCGGCAAAAAAAATTCTTCCATCGTTAATTGGCGAAATTTATAGAAACGAGACATTGAAAAAACGATGGTTAAAAACTTATTCGAATTCCATTCATGCTTTAAAAAAAATGCAATCATTGAAGCAAGTATTTAGATCTCTGAGAAAACCGCCGTGTTCAGCGTACAATGCCCAGAACATGTGTGCGGTTAAAGCTGAGAAAGAGCATATGCAGTTATGTTTTATTTGTGGGTGGTTAAATAGTATTGTCATAATATGATGAGCATTATGCTGGTATGCACTGTAATAAATACATAATCCTGAACATGTAAATCGATAGAGCTCAGATTGCATTTAGAAGTTCTGGCCACTTCCTCATCCTCCTCTTCCTCCTCCTCCTCCTTCGTATGCGCTGTACCGCTGATGCAATGCCCCTATTGCCAGTACAATGGTACTCATTTCACCGACCTCAGAAGGATGACAGGCGTCGTCAACCCCACCTGGTGTTAATTCAATGGAAACAGGGACTTGAACTCAGGACCCGAAGGTCCCAAGCCAGCCACCCTAACCACTAAGCCAACACCAGGCTTGAAGTGCTGGCTTGTGTGGTGCTCTGAGGAGACCAGCTGTGTGAAACAGTGAAGAGGGAAAACCAGATATATTATGAGAGAGAAAATCTTAGAGATATCATCAAATACTCCATGAGCCGCTGTAATTAGATGCTGGAACAAGAGTTGGGGATCAACCTGTACTGAATCCACATCAATCTTCATCGTTGTCTTGGTACTGAGAGTCACTACCTGGGTTTGCTTTTTAAAATATGTAGCTCAGTATATTTTGAGAATAAATTTTCTTCTGGACATTGAGGCCAAATTCTTTTGATATAATCAACATTTACACCTGTATCTGCTGTCACTTCAGTTGCTATGTTCCATACTAGGACTGGATCCTCTGGAAATGGATTTCTATACTGGAGGAAAGACATCAATGTTGATATGTCCTCTTGATTTTCTTGGTTGTGTATCTTCTTTATGTTGGTCACGCGCGTAGAACTCGGTGTCGGTAAACTGCTGCACGGCATTGTTGATGTCTGCACCGGCTGGTCTAAAAGTAGCCACTGAGCTCATTGTGATTCTGATATTTCACATCTTGTTGTTTTACAAACCACCTGTTGTTTTAATGTTTCTCATGAAAACTTGCACAATAACAACATCTGGAGACAAACCAGCCCAAAAGTGATCACTTTTCTGAAGTACATGGTGTCCAGCTTCAAAGTACTTGTTCAGATCGGGATGTTCTTTCTCAAGATTTTGTGCAAATTGCAAGTATGTGTGAGCTGACGACATAGAAGTTGTGTCCTGAGGCAGTAAAAAAGGCAGCATTTCTTTAACAGATTGGAGACGTTGATGCCAATTTCCTGTATGTTGTGCTTTTATGAACTGAGGGATGGAGTACGTCGACAATGTGCACGTACTGAAGCCAAAGAGATGCCATGCGAAGATGGCTGAGTGCCTGCTTTTCTCTCACAAGCTTTTCATTGATCTAGTCAAGGATATTCTTTTCACAGATGAACTCCACAGAAATGTCCTCTCTCAGTATTAAAAAAAAAATAAAAAAAATAGCTGAGTTGATTTTGACAAGTCAGCTGCAGTTATGTTGTTAGATTATTGAACTCCAGCACCATCAGTGAATGTATCTTGTGGATTGCGTGCTACTTGAAATAGTTTGGGTCTCCAATGTTGGACAGCTTCTAAAACAATATTGCTTCCTTCTTGAGCTTCATCACTGTCCTGACTGCCCTTGATACAAACTTCCCAGTCAACATGTATCCAACTGCATTTGAAATGTTTACAGTTTCCCGATGTTCATAGAGGCCTGAAGAATCCATAAGGTGACCAATGGATTCCAGAAAGGCTCATTTATATGTGGAAACGTCCGAGTCTCAACACGGTTGACTTCAAGTCACAGTTCGTCGGTTCATTGGAGATGATTGTCAGAACTTTCCAAACAAGTGGCTGGTCAAATGTGAGAACTGCCCCTGTTTGGGTACAGGCAATCTTCATTGTAGTGTATATGGAGCTCACATCATGAGAAATGCATATCAATCACAGGCAGGAAACTTACGGATGATTGTCCAGGAAGACTACCTTGCTGTACCATCTGCACCAGCCATGACCACTTGGGTGTTAGTGATCGTATATTCCATGAGTTTTGACAAGTCATGAAGTTTCCATGTTCAGTCGTCTTGTCAGGTCTAACTTCTTATAAGTGAGCAATGACATGTAGTTGTCCTGTGGTTTGTAGGAATGAATATCAATCTTTTAAAAAATTTCATTGATGTATAAACAGTATGAGTGGGGTTTGTTTACACACTATAAGCAATAACGAACTGTGCTTCCACATTGTCTCGGGTCGCTCACCTGCATTTTTTTTCATTTATTTATTTTCATTTAGTTATATTTTTATTTTTGGATGCTTTCTGACAGTTCTCTGATTTTTCTCCGTGTATCAGCTTTGATGTCCATTGGGATGAAAAATGTCAGCTTTCTACATCACCCGGAAGGTGCCGATCTTTAATATCAGCGAGTCAGTGAGTTGGTGGTTAGAATGAGTTTTATATTCTAGCGTGGATTGACTCCCTACGCTCGCCTCTCCACACATTGTTGCAGAGATTGACATTACAGATTTGTTGTGTTGGCATGATTTACACCAATCATAAAACAAACATTTATTTTATCCAAATTTATTTGGCATATTGGTGATATATTTATTTGAAATTTATTTGTGATATCAAGACCAATTGGTCCAAATGGTCAAGGGTCTAAGCTGTCTGAAGAGTGAAAAGGGTCGAAATGGTGTTTAGGTCTTTTGGGTGTTCGGGGTCTTCAAGGTCATTTTGGGTATTCGGTGACTTTTTGGGGTCTTTCAGGTATTTGGGGTCTTCGGGGTCTTTTTGGGTCTTTTCTCCGTATTTTTTTGACATTGGAGATGATTGAGTTTCAAGACTCTCCAATCAAGTGGCTTGATTTGATTGGTTTGTAAACCTTTTGAGTCTTTGGGGTCTTTTAGGTCTTCGGGGTCTTTAGGGTATTCGGTGACTTTTAGATCTTTGGGGTCTTTTGGATCTTTGGGGTGTTTGGGGTATTCGGGGACTTTTGGGTTATCTGGGTCTTTTGGGTGTTCAGGGTATTCAGGGTATTTGGGGTCGTTTTGGACTTTAGGGGTCTTAAGGATTTTGGGGAATTAACATTCAAACAGGATGTAATTAATAGGTATAAAATCTTCATGGCTTTCTGGATTGACTCACGGCTTCACCGCTTCACAGTGCTTTTTATTTTTGCATATATATATATATATATATATATATATATATATATATATATATATATATATATATATATATATATACATACATACATACATACATACATACATACATACATACATACATACATACATACACACACAATACCATGTAACCCCCATGTTATTAAAAAGACTTCACCACCACGTAAACGCCATGTTATTAAAAACACGTCACCTCCACATAATTCAAAACAATTGCCACTGTGCAATTCAGAACACCTCACCACACGTCGCTCGAGAGACCGGATTGTTTTAACTGAGGATAAGTACATGAGTTGCAGTGTTATCATGATTTACACCAAGCAGAATTCAAACATTTATTTTGCGAATTTATTTGTAATATTCGTGATATGACATTTTAATCAGCAATTTGAAGTGAAGATTTATGTTAAAAAAATTTTTTTTTTCAAAAAATAAAATACCCTAACGATATGCACAGGGGAGATGTGAGTGCAGCCCAGAAGTTTGGTACAATTTCACAAAAGTTTGAGGGAGTAGTTTAGTGACAACACAACACAACCCTTGGCACACACACACATACACATACACATACACATGCACATGCACACACACATATATGGCAAAATTTCTATGTTATCCTGTATATGCTTCTCTACGATCTTCAAGTCACTCAATTTGAGAAGAAAACAAAATACTGTTCCCTTCGTCCTCTCTCTTCCCAATGTAGTTTTCATTTCCTTTTACTGAACCCCCCTACAAATGGAATATGTCGAAATCCTTTGCTTGCACCCATAATATGTTGTTCATTTCGGAGCTCGCATGGGGTCTGAATAAAAAGTACAGAATGTTGCAAATATAAATGTTGTAAAGTGCTTTTAAGTGCACATGTGGAGCAATTGTTGAGCCAGTTGCATAACTTGTTGGAAGAGTGTTATACCGAGTTGTATTGGCCATATGGACTGAATCTTGAATCGACAATATCGAAGTATCATTGCACTGAGTATCAGAGATATAACTCTTTCTCAGTGACAATGCAAACATCAGCTGAAATTAATAACTTAATTGTCGGTATATTAATATTATTCACTGGACAGTGAATAAATAATTATCTGCCATACTTTAATGATTTGTTCATGTCATTTGATCAATCATGATTTGCAAGGCTTATCTTCCAACGACTTCAAGAGTGAATTGGCAATCAACACTGAGGTGTGTTCGACCAAGTGAGCAAGATTTTCTGCACAGCACTCTGCAAATTTAGCTTGCAGTATAGAAAATGGGTCCACGTGGGCTGTTCATCCTTGTCACCTTTTGTGAATCCATTAATTTACCTTTTGTACAAATTTACTACTAGAAGTTGTTTGCAAGGGCAAATTATCTAGGGGAAAAGAAATCGGAAATCATGCTCACATCCCTTCTGCATCTCATCCTCCTTTCAGGATGCATTTGATGCCCACATGAAAACACAGCAAAAAAGCACTTGATGTAATGCTATCATTTCGGCTTCTCTGTACTGGCTACCTGCCGCTCCACCACTGATTATCATGGCACTTTAACTCTTTGTACTGCCAGCCTGAGATTATTTTACCTTTCCAGCATAACCACAATGACCTTAGAGCTATTACCATTACACTATCATGTTGTGGACCCTTATATTGCACAGTATAACGAAGCAGATGCTCCATATACACATAGTTTTTCAATGTTTTGTGGTATCTTGATTGCAGGAGCAAGCACTTATTGGAAATCCCAAAATATTTTTGTTAAAAAAAAAGTGCAGGTGCCATATATAATGGTGGTTCACCCATTTTGTCTTGCATTAAAAAGCAATTTGATTTTCTTTAGGAAAGAAACAGCATTTTACCTTTCATAATCACAACGTATAATTTAGGAAGCTTTAATGGGGAACCTGCTGCGATATTTCAAGTTGTTTGGTTTGTAACTAAGAACAAATTTGATCAGGCCAGTTCTTGGATTATGTCAACTTCTGCAGAAAACTTCAATAAATGTTTTGTCTCGTTAACTAAATATTTCCCACATTAAAATATGTTAAAAAAGAATATGGCAAAATATCCCATTCTTATAGTGCGATGTGGAAGAATCATTTGGTATGTGCTGGGGTTACACATACCTTTCGGCATCCTTGAACAACATTGGTGCATTTTAAAAAGAGCCTCAGAAAAGTGAGGTGTTAACAGTTAGCATGTGCTCAGACTATGATTTCCCTGTATGGTAACTATTCTATGAATACAGCCAGGTTTTGAGTGCAACTGAACGTGCATCTGTAAGCCAAGAACATATTTCTCAAGACAGCCCTCAGTTGGTGCAGTTGGTGATTGTAAACGTGACCTCTAATGTCTACTGGCCTCCCAGGCAGCTCTCCATCAGGAACCTCAACCACTACCATCTGGAGGGTGTCCCTGTGCTGTCCGGCCAAGGAATACATCTGGTGTCGATTTGGCACCAAACAGTGTGAGCAAAGAACTGCAGCAGAAAATGCTGTTCTCGTATTATAACCGAACCACGACAAGATCTGTGAACGAGAGATTGCAGGCGCTCAGCCACTTGATATTTATTGCTTGTCGCTTCTGGGCTTTCGTGCTTGCATCGAGTTTTCCGTTGACAGCCAAAGCAGTTGTATTTGACTCCAGGAGTATTGCTCATTGTATTGGTCACTGGATGGCAAGTGAAAAATTGTGGTTGTCTCAAAGATTGGTTTGCATTGAACGCATATTTGTGAGAGCACACTGCATGAGATTCCTTTATAATATCCTTTAAAGTTTTAAATTAAAGGGGCCAAAGTAACACGAGGTCATTTGCATGTTGTTTTATATATTTAGCTGTCCAGATGCAAACCAAATTTGGGATATACTGTGTATATATATATATATATATATATATATATATATATATATATATATATATATATATATATATATATATATATATATATATAATATTACCATTCCTTTTGTGCCGTAAAGGTGCATAGGATGGCTGAGGCAGTTTCATTGGCAAGGAGTACAGTCCTAAACAGGTCTCCAGGTTACCCCAAATGCTTATTACACCAGGACAGTGATACACTTTTTGCCAACCTCGGAAGGATGACAGGGCTGAGTCAACCCCACTTGGTGTTAATTCAACGTAGTGCACAGATTGGCGTAGCCTACAAGCCTCGACACACCAATCGTAATGTCATCTCAAACCTGAAGGACCCAATACCAATTGGTGATAAATCTGGAGTAGTTTACCATTCATCATGCAAAGATTGTGATCATTTCTACAATGGTGAAACTGGAAGGAATTTGAAATGACTAGATGAATATGATAGAGCAATTCGGCTCGGAAAAGTGAACCAGTCAGCCATAGCACGTCATTGCCTGAAATGTGGCCATAAATTTGACTTTGATGGGACCCGTGTCCGAGACACTACATCTAACAAATGACAGGTTTATTTTGGAAGCGTAGCACGGGAAGAGCCGGGAGGGTGGCCTAACTGGGGAGAGGGTGGCCGGACCCACACAAAACACAAACTTCCAATGCAAATGGCGAAAACTGGATGGTGCAAACGGTTGGATAAAGTGAGCATCAAACACCCAATCCCAAACACCACATCCACATGTGCACAACACCCAACGAGGATCTCAACACTCGCATAACCAACACCTCACCATGCCCAACCCAGATACAAAACCAGCCGTGTTCATACCCAGAAACACATAAAACAAAAACAACAACTTGTGCAAAATATTTTTTTTATAAAAAGCACTCCTCCATTTAACCTCGAGCACCAGCACATGACCGGAAATGAGCAGTTGTATTGAAATAAAAAGCGGACACGTGTTTAGGCTCGGAGTCTATTGTGCCTGATGAGGCCGGCTGTGAAGCTGGCGAAACGCTGTCCTGAGACCGGGTCTGCTCTCACTTTTTTGCTCAAATTAGTGGAGTCGATCGAGTTTTTACTTTTGGTTGTAAGCACCTTCTTCTTTAAAAATGTGTAATCCCAACTGCCCCAATCTTATACAAAAAAAAATTCATATATATATATATA
>BROF01006583.1:8265-25307 GCA_024346535.1 Eptatretus burgeri
ACACACACAATAGTCCAGAGATGATGATTGTCAATTTCAGACATGAAGTCGCCTGCCAGCAGGTGACATCATGGGATCGATGACGGCAAACGTCGCCCAATGTCGAATCAAGAATTAGTGATATGTGGACCCTGAACAATAAAACCATCATCACACTTGAACCCATTGAGATCCCATTTTAATTTATATTGAGGTGTTGGAGTATATGAAAGGGTATTCTCACACGAAAAAATCAGGATCATCGGTTTGGCTGGGGGGCGGGGGCCCAAGGTCAAAGGCGCCCCAAACTATAATTTTTTGAATTACTCTTTTGGAGTGATTTTACTTTACGCGATTCAAAAGATCTCGCTTTTACGAGCATTTTGATACCAAGATCATCCAAATCAGACCACTACAACCTGTGATATGGCCACTAGAAGATTGTGGGTCAACCGGGGGCACCCAAATTTGGGGGGGGGCTAAAATGGGCCCCCAGGTCTGAAAATTGACACAATGTTTTACCGTGGATACAAACACTTGCACAAAAAAAGAGTGAAATCTGAGACGATGTGTCAAAATTTCGTTGAAAAATGTGTACACTTGACATGGAACACCCCCCTGGCAGCACTGCTGAGTGACCATAAGGTCCCATACTATCCAAGATGGTACTAGCTCTGCCAAGAGTCAGGACAGTAGCAGTTCAGATGAGAGCTCAGGCTAGGTCTGTTGGGTAAATGGAGACAATACCAGACCCCCAGACAATCATCTGTTAGGGAAAATGGAGACGAGAGGAGTCGATGCCGAGAGTTCAGGAAATCAAATGGAAAGGGGACAGCGAAGAGCTTTGTCGGAGCAGATGGAAGAAGTAATAAAGTTGGAATCAGTTACCTCCACCACCGAAGGTAGACAGAGGTGATGTATTCTTGTCTGTTTGTCACTTGCGAAAATCTCGGATTTTTCAAGTACTATATACAGTGGGGAGAACAAGTATTTGATACACTGCCGATTTTGCATGTTTTCCCACTTACAAAGCACGTAGAGGTCTGTAATTTTTATCAGAGGTACACTTCAACTGTGAAAGACGGAATCTAAAACAAAAATTCTGAAAATCACATTGTATGATTTTTTAAATAATTAATTTTCATTTTATTGCATGAAATAAGTATTTGATCACCTACCAACCAGTAAGAATTCCAGCTCTCACAGACCTGTTAGTTTTGTCTTTAAGAAGCCCTCCCATTCTCCACTCATTACCTGCATTTACTGCACCAGTTTGAACTCGTTATCTGCATAAAAGACAGCTGTCCACACTCAATCAATCAGACTCCAACCTCACCAAAATGGGCAAGACCAGAGAGCTGTCTTAGGACATCAGGGACAAAATTGTAGACTTGCACAAGGCTGGGATGGGCTACAGGACAATAGGCAAGCAGCTTCGTGAGAAGGCAACTGTTGGCGCAATTATTAGAAAATGGAAGAAGTTCAAGATAACAGTTACACTCCCTCAGTCTGGGGCTCCATGCAAGATCTCACCTCGTGGAGCCTCAATGATCATGAGAGGTGAGGGATCAGCCCAGAACTACATGGCAGGACCTGGTCAATGACCTGAAGAGAGCTGGGACCACAGTATCAAAGAAAACCATAATTAACACACTACGCCGTCATGGATTAAAATCCTGCAGCGCACGCAAGGTTCCTCTGCTCAAGCGAGCGCATGTCCAGGCCCATCTGAAGTTTGCCAATGACCATCTGGATGATCCAGAGGAGGAATGGGAAAAGGTCATGTGGTCTGATGAGACCAAAATAGAGCTTTTTGGTTTAAACTCCACTCGCGTGTTTGGAGGAAGAAGAAGGATGAGTACAACCCCAATAACGCCATCCCAACCGTGAAGCATGGTGGTGGAAACATCATTCTTTGGGGATGCTTTTCTGCAAAGGGGACAGGACGACTGCACCGTATTGAGGGAAGGATGGATGGGGCCATGTAGTGCGAGATCTTGGCCAACAACCTCCTTCCCTCAACAAGAGCATTGAAGATGGGGCATGGCTGGGTCTTCCAGCATGACAACGACCCGAAACACAGCCAGGGCAACTAAGGAGTGGCTCCGTAAGAAGCATCTCAAGGTCCTGGAGTGGCCTAGCCAGTCTCCAGATCTGAACCCAATAGAAAATCTTTGGAGGGAGGTGAAAGTCTGTGTTGCCCAGCAACAGCCCCAAAACCTGAAGGATCTGGAGAAGATCTCGATGGAGGATTGGGCCAAAATCCCTGCTGCAGTCTGTGCAAACCTGGTTAAGAACTACAGGAAACGTCTTATCTCTGTCATTGCAAACAAAGGTTTCTGTACTAAATATTAAGTTCTGTTTTTCTGATGTATCAAATACTTATTTCATGCAATAAAATGCAAATTAATTATTTAAAAATCATACAATGTGATTTTCAGGATTTTTGTTTTGGATTCCGTCTTTCACAGTTGAAGTGTACCTGTGATAAAAATTACAGACCTCAACGTGCTTTGTAAGTGGGAAAACCTGCAAAATCGGCAGTGTATCAAATACTTGTTCTCATATATATATATATATATATATATATATATATATATATATATATATATATATATATATATATATATACACACACACACACATACACACACACACGTGTGAAAACTACAGACCTCTATGTGCTTTGTAAGTGGGAAAACCTGCAAAATCGGCAGTGTATCAAATACTTGTTCTCCCCACTGTATATAAGTTTGTCTTATGCACTATTACTTGCAAAATCAAAGATTTTTCTTTCAAAGAAATCAGACTGGTCACAATTCTAAACCGATCATCATGAAACTTTTACCAAGTTGTAGAGGTAGTCTCAACTGAGAAGCCTATTGATTTTTAGGTCAAAGATCAAAGGTAATCTTGAGGTCGAATTTCTAAAATCGTCATTTTTCATCCCATTGACTTGAAATTTGAACAGGATTTGCATATTACGTCACTGGATTGTGAAACCAACTATTTTTGAGGTCAAACGTCAACTCAAGGTCAAACTTCGAAAATCATCAATTCCAATTTGAAAAATAATCAATTTTCATCTGTTTGACCTGAGCTTTGATTAAGATTGCCAATTTTAATCTTGATGAAATGGACAATTTGATGCATTCATGGCAACCTTTGTAGAGGGGAAAGGGGACCGTGGATTTTGCAAGTATCATACTCCGCACAACGTCTTTTTCTTCTTCTTCTCTGTCTGTCTTGCTTGTTTGTATGTTTATCGCCTATTGGTCACAATTTTAAACGGATATTCACGAAACTTTGGGTATGTGCCTAGAACAATGTGATGAGATTTTTGTTAAGGTCTGGATGCAGGTGCAGCCTAACAGTGGGATACAAAGTGGAGGTGATTTTTATGCATTCCAGGAGACTTCAATGCACATCTGGGAGTAATGGGGCCAGGTGAAGAGAAATGTTTTGGGAATAAGGAATAGTATGTGTGGAGATCTGGTGGTGAGAAGGTTTAGCCAAATCTCGTTCATTCTTCCAGAAGTGGGGAAGTCACACTATCACGCTTGAGTTGACAATGCAAAACTAAATTGGAAGCAACAGCTGTGGAGGATCATGGATTGCAAGGTGATGGCAGGGGAGCATGTCAAAAACAGCACAATCCTGTAGTGTTTGTGAGCATGCAGAAGAGGAAGGAAGCCAAAAATCCAGAAGACTATCAAGTGATGAAAATGCTAAGATAATGCCTCTGTAAAGTACAAGGAGAGAGTGAAGGCAAATTATAAGGAGGAGGAGGAGGAGATGATGAACATCTGGATAGGGTACAATGTCAAGTCATGGAAACCAGGTGTGGTGGATGGAGAAATTGGTGAAGGTAGTTGGGGAGAAGGAGGTTTGGAAGAGGATAGAGGAAAACAACCAGATTCAGGGTTGCTGCACTTGTACAGACAGAAGAAAAAATAGCTCCGCAAAGCGGGCATAACCCCTCAGCCCATGTATTGTAAAAGGAAGCAGTGATATCACGATGATGCAGTCAGTTAGAGCACGTTGGACGTCATATCAAAAATCAATCAGACTTCAAGATGGCTACCGTGGCGGCTAGTGAAAATCGCAGCGCGCCCATTTTCGAAAGGAACCTTCCTCTACTCAACCCCAACACACCCTGCAAAAAATGGATTTAATCGGACAAGGCGTTCACCTCGAAATCGACGGAAACCAATTTCAAGATGGCTGCCATGGAGGCCACATTGAAAATCGCAGTGCGCCCTTTTTCGAAAGGAACCTTCCTCCACTCAACCCCAACATACCCTGCAAAAATGGATTTAATCGGACAAGGCGTTCACCTCAAAATTGACGGAAATCAAAAGTTGACGGACGCCCGAACACCTAAGTATGAACTTTGACCTCTGTGACCTTGAAAAGTAGGTCAAATCAAAAACCCGGGTTATATATCATGTATCCTCATCAGATATACCTGTGATAAAAAATTTGGCGATGATCCAGCCATTCGTTCAGGAGAAATAGCCATTTTCTAGGTTTTCAGTTTGGCCCCCTGGTGGCCTAGCCGAGAATCAAATTGCGCTCATTATTGAAAGGAACCTTCCTCTACCCAGCCCCAACACACACTGCAAAAAAATGGATTTAATCGGACAAGGCGTTCTCCTCGAAATTGACGGAAACCAAAAGTTGACGGACGCCCGGACAACGCCTGTGACGACAATACCCCTGAGCCCAATTCAGGCTGAGGGGTAAAAAGCAGCAACGAGCTGTGGTTGGATAAGGCAAGGTATGATATGGAAACTGACATGGACTGCTTGTTGGATAAGGATGCTGGGAAGAAGATTATAAATTGATCTGAAACGGTGCAAAGGATGTGGAAGGTGGTTTGAGGAGTTGGTGATCAAGGATGGAATCAGGAAGTTGGTGACAGAAAGAGGGCTGGTAATGAAGATGTGGGAAGGCAATGTCAGGGACCTGTTAAACCAAGGAGGAATGAAATGTGAGCTTGAGTGACTGAGTTATGTAGAGGGGAATGTTGAAGTGGTGGAGATTACAGAGGAAGAGGTGCAGACAGCCTTAAAGGGACGTTCTTTGTAAAGTGAACCAAATTTGAAAAAAAATCAAGTTATTTCGTTGGATTTTAAAATTGTGTATTCATAAAGAATAGTGAGTGTCCAAAGTTAGATGGACAATTTTTTTTTTTTTCAAATTGATGATGCATTCATGCTCATTTGCATAAATTGACATCGGCATCCATTTTAATGAAGAAAACTTGTTTTTCCCCTTATATTGGACAAGCCTAAAATTGTACTTAACACTTTTTTTTTTCTTCTATATTTCAATGGTATATTATGCTTGTCCAAGTCAATTCTAAAATATTTCATTAATTATTTTTATTCATTCAAACATTATCCACTAATTAACAGAGTAAATTAATTAACTTTGTTATACACGTGACCCCAGAACAGGAAACGTTTATGCCATTTGAAAACCACAGCTCTGATAATGTTCACATTTCATGTCAAAAGCTAGCTTCTATCTATCTTTCATTCCACCAAATATCAAGTCACTGAAGTTTTTATTGATTAATTATTGCCCAAATTAAATGGTCACGTGTGTTACAAAGCAGGCCATGAATGTCCGCTTTTTGCACCCATAATTGCTCCTCTTTCTGACATGATAACCCTGTTTTTATAATGGTAGAGTCCACTCACTTATTGCAAGAATGTGCTCTGGAACAATAGTGTAATTGCATGTAATGGGTGTTTGGCAGTTAGCTGTAACATATGCTTTACAGTTTAAATGAAATGCCACACAATATATGTCATTAATGACAGAGCCATTTTTATGGTTGATTAATCATTTATTTTATTTTGAAAAATTGGCAACACAGCGACATAATATCTACTATAGACAGTTGATTCTTTTGAAGTGGTGTACTGTAACTTGAACAGAAATTTTCAATGTTTGGATGGTTCTTTTTATTCATCAAATACAATGAAGCATGATTAAACCGTACTAAAGTATGTGTGTGCATCTTAGATCTTCCTTGATGTAGAGTAAGTAACAGTTTGTGTTTTCTTTCACAACAAATGTGTACTGAACATTTCATCTCCTTTTTCTTGATGATTTTTTTTTGTTTGTTTATTCTGTTTTTTAATGTGCAATTTATTCCTTCTTTCATCTAAACAAGAAATAGCTGTGAATTAAAAGTGATTATACTCTTTCTTTTGACATACTTAACTACAATTTTTCATCTTTACATTGAAAGTTGTTTTGTATTTTGGTCATTCCATACATATATATATATATATATATATATATATATATATATATATATATATATATATATATATATATATATATATATATATATATATACACTAGTAAAGGTGCCCGTCTTCGATGGGCGTCACTGGCAACATATGGTAAAAGACAGATAGCATGAATGTATTTTAAACAATATATTATATCATTTTTATCCATTGATTTATGAGGATGTTCAATATCACTGTTAGGATCAAGGCGAGGGCTTGGACTTGGGGGCGATGCCTGCAACAGAATTTTCATCAGAGGAGTGACTTGAGGAGTCTTCATATTGCTTGTTATTATTATATTGGCATCTGCCATCACGATCGAACTCTTACTTGTGAGATGGTTGAATAAGTACTTTTACGGAGCGGTAGACTCAAGGCTCACTGAAGCACTGAAGACTCGAAGGCTATTTCTGTCGGTTCAAATTTCAAGGATCAAGCGGCCATTGTTGTTCAATTCAAGTTGGGTTGCCAGATTTTTATGTGCACGTGCTCAATCCCGCACCCACCCGGAAAAGACCCAAGTACACTGTCAGTACTCACCTCCACACTAAAACGATGATCATGATTTTGGGTTTAACCGTAACTGACCGGGCGATACTTTGTTGGCAGTTGGTCCGGCTGGGCAGCGGGTATCGGTCGATGAAAATTTCAAAACGGCAACCATGTATAAAAAAAAAGCAAAGACATACTTTGTACTTAGTCAGAAAGTCATGGTTTTGTGAAGAAACTACGGCACATGGAAAGTGCAAATTCGTCAGGTATGAACTCAACTGTTTTCTCCCCAAATGGAGCGCGATTCTATGAGCCGAACTCATCTTAGTGGTCCTCTAAAAAATGGGAAACATTTTTATTTATTTTTTGTGCAATAATTCCTCCCATTTTGCAAATGGAGTTTTTTTGAACTGTTTAACTACAATAATCATCAAAACGAATTTTGAGGGGCCTCTTAAGGAAGACAATAATATCATTACTATATATGTCAAAGCTTGTTTCATTTCATGCAGTAACAAAAATCTGATGGTGGAACAAAAAAGGGGCGTGCCGAAATATTAATATAGAAATATATATATATATATATATATATATATATATATATATATATATATATATGTGTGTGACTTTATCAGAATTGATTGGTTAATTAGCTTGAATAATTATACCACCTCAATTTTACACCTTGAACAAAACTATCTTGTCTTCGATATAATTGTAATCACTACCGATTAATATTGTCGTGGCACTGGCGGCCAAGGTTAAACCCCCGACCCAATTTGTGGTGATAGGCGGTTAACACTGCCAGCCCGGACAGTCGAGCGGTCTTTCCTTAATAGGAGGTGGACAAGTTCATGCTCGGAGACATCACGCGTACGGGAAAGGCATGGGGCAACGGCGGTGTGATGGGGGCGCAGAAATGGATGCACAGAGGGGTTTATACTCGAACCCCATGACAAATACACGGAAACTGCAATCTAAAATGAACATGGTATTTAATGACAAGAGGAATATTTACAAGAGTTATTATAAATGTAATAATTATAAATACGTGAGGTATATTAAACCCAAAGTCGAGGTGCCTCGACAGGTCAGGTCAGGTTTGGGAGCATGCGCCAGAGCAGCGCGTCGCTGCATCCACTTTCCCCCAGTACTGGCCCATCTCCATCCCAGATGCCTGGCCCATCCCCATCTCCTTGAGACGCCGATCAACCTGCTGCAACCACGAGGAATGTGGTCAGCCTATTGGCCTCCTCCACTCACGAGACTCCCTCGCTGAGAGAACCTGGTGAGCAGGATCAGCGTCAGGGAAACGAGCCACATTTCCATACAGCTGCAGCTGACGCTCACGGACTATGCAGGTAACAAATCTCATTGAGCCTCTCAGCAACCATTCGTTGGACACCAAGTCCGACCAGCGATAGCAAAGGATTCTCTTGCAAGACCTGGTACCAAAGGAGTTAAGTCTCCGTCTCAGATCGCTGGTCAAAGTCCAAGTCTCACATCCATAGAGCAAAACTGGAAGCACCAAGAACTTGAAGACTCGGACTTTCGTCGTCCTGCACAGTACTGGCAGCGCCATTCCCCAGGCCCGACCCAGACATCCATTGACCTCTGACTCACAGCCAGCAGAGACATGAATATCACTGCCAAGGTAAGTGAATCTCCATGACCTCAACATCCTCACCACAAACAGGCACAGACAGGACAGCAACATCCTAGATGTCATTGAAAGCCTGGATCTTTGTTTTGACCCAGGAAACCCGTAATCCCAGTGGCTCCGACTCCTCATTCAGCACCTCGATGGCCCCCAAAAGGATGTCTAAAGTCTCTGCAATCATCTGCAAAATCGAGGTCAGAGATCTTGACATTCCCAAATGATGCACCACAGCTTGATCTCTCTGACATCCTCCCCAGAATACAGTCCATACAAGTACTGAAGTGTGGGTGCCAGTACACACCCCTGATGAACTCCAGTAACGAGATGGTACCACCACATCTCACAACACTTTCAGTACCAGAGTAGAGTTCAGACATCAGATCGATCAGTTTTGGTGGCTCCCCACGAAGACCAATAATCCTCCAAAGGGCATCCCAATTCACTGAATCAAACGCTTTACAGAGATCAACATAGGCTGCAAGCAGCCTCTCATTTGCGTTCTCTCTGGACCCGAAGAGCAAGGATATGGTCAATCGTTGACCTCTTTGGTGTAAAGTCTGACTGCTCTGGACGCGGGTGCTCAAGCAGATGGTGGCGAATCCTGTCAAGAATTATCCGAGCAAAGAACTTGCCCGGCACTGAGAGCAGCGTCACCCCATGGTAGCTGTTGCAGTCTTGGCGATCACCCTTCCCTTTCCAGAGAGGAACAACAAGGCCCCTCTTCCAGTCAGTTGGGATGATGCCTGTGTTCCAGGCAGAGCACAGAATTACATGCAGCGACACGAGTGCAGCATTTCCACCAGCCTTGAGAAGTTCAGCATGAATGCCACAGATCCCTGGAGCTTTACCCCATTTCAACTGGTTCACTGCAGCCTGTGTTTCTACAAACAAAGATGGACCACAGTTGATTGGGGAGTCAGCAACACTGTTTGTAACACCCCTGATGTCCAACTCGACAGCTGGTGGATCAGCCTGCTACAACCGCTCAAAGTAACCGGCCCAGCGGGCCTTCACTTCAGACTCCTCTGTCAAGAGTCTAGCACCCTCTGCTCTAACTGCAGTATATCAAGGGATGGGCTTGGATGAATGCAATGCGTGAATTCCCCTGTAAGCAGGATGAGAATCACTTGACCACAGGTGATTCTCTACCCCTCACAGATTCCTCGCACATAGGCCTCCTTGTCCACCGTAAGCGCATGTACATTTTTACACCTCAGCTCTCTGAACAGCTCAGCCCTGCCATTCAACCTGGCCCTGCGACTCTGGTCAATGGTATCCAGTGTCCCTTGAGACAATTCTTCTTCGCTCTACGGTGAGTTCCAAGACATCCACTGGCAACATCAAGGATGGTGGTCTTGAAGGCACTCCAAAACTCTTCAGGATCTCCCAAAGCACCCAGACCCCCCAAATCTCCCTTCAGCTTGTTTGCAAACTCCTCAGCTGCCCTCTCATCCTTGAGCTTGCTAAACATCCAGCCAAGGCTGGGATGGTACCATTCTCCTGGATTTAAGGTGAAACTTGAGAGTTGCTGCAACAAGCCGGTGGTCAGTATTGAGGAACTGAGCACTCCGGTCGACCCTGCAGTTTCTGGATCATCCTCCAGTGACCATCAACGAACACATGGTCAATCTTCTTTTGCCACACCACCAGCATTGAATATAAAGTCCAGCGATGAGCCTGTGGGTGCTGAACCAATGATCCAGCCACCCCAAGTCCATGACTGCTTACAAAGTCAAGAAACTTGGTGCTCTTCAGGTTCACAGTTCCAGACCCATGGGGACCAACACGCGTCTCATCACCATCCTTATCAGTTCCAGTCGATGCATTGAAATCCCCCAAGATGAGAAGTGTATCTCGCCTGGGACACTGATCAACCACAGACTCGAGCGTGGCACAGATTGGGTCCTTCACGGTGAGATCACTCACCTCAGTCGGAGCATAAACAGAGACCAGGGAAATAACACCCAAGGAGTGGTGAATCCTTAGTCTCACCATCCGCTCGTTGACCGGTGTTACCTCAATTACCATTGGAGTCAGCTTATTGGACACAGCTACAGCAACTCCTTGGGCATGGTAACCATCAGAGCAACCAGACCAATAGTAGGTGTAACCACCCACCATGATCTTGCCACAATCCGTTTCTGAACCTTCGAGAGTGCTGCAATACTGATGTCCAAAAAGCTCAGATGATAACAGAGATAGGTGATCATCTTCTCTTTGGGATAGGACATTCCTGTCACCCACTCAAAGCGATCGCCTCACATTAACCCAAGGAGACGCCATCTGGTGGCCGACACCTCAGCACCACTCCGACACTCTCTCCCGCACTCTGACCCAGGAATGTTACCCTGTGGTTTCCTTCCTTTCATCAAAGATTGAGGGTCCCGAAGGCTTTGCCCCAATCCCATCATCCGGTGAGCTGCCCTGTGAAGGGAAGCTGCCCAGGAGATACTGTCACGAAGTGGGTTTTCAGATTTTTATTTATGCTTCTAGAATATTTTACGGTGGCCGGAGTGCAAATCCTGCCACCAACCTTCTAATAAGAAGTAGCCCAACTGCAGGAGGACGTCCGCAGACAGTTGGGCACCAGATGTGGATGGCCGTTGGCTCACAAGGAGCTCCTCCGCCCTTTGATAGGTTTTGTTTTTAATCTTGCTAGGTGTCCATACTCAAACACCCTCCTCACCAGAAAACCTGTTGGGGGAGATGGTTTAGTCACCGACAACCCAACCATGAAACAGGTTAATACAGGTTTACATGATACTTGTAGCAAGTCACAGATCTGATCTGGCCTGACCTGACAAAAAGTCTTAAATGCAGACAAGGGGAACCAACATAAAAGAAAATCCTTCATTTTTATTCTTGCACTTGGTTTGGCCCAGAGATGGTCTTTGTGGAACTTGGAATCGAGGCGCTTCTATTTGCATGTGTCGATGCGCGCAAAATGGTGCCAAGTCGCTCTCTCGCAGCGGGACAAACGAACGTCAGGCAATTTATGAGCGGTATACAACATCAAGGCTCAGAGACCCCGTGCAGCTGTTTCGTGTTTCGATCATCCTCACCGACCCGCTATTCGACATACACGAGGCTTGGGGTCCGTTCCTCACAACTCAACCAAGAGCCAAAGGTCAGCGTCTTGCTTCACCACACGAGCCAAATCGCCTCAACACAAATACAAGAATCGTGCCATATTCTTCATGCATCGAAGGAAAGCCAGTCGTAAAGCCCTGTTCTTACAGGCCATCTCCAAACTACATTATTTCTCGACCGCATGTGTCCCTCCCTTTGCGCTCATGCGTGCCTCCTCTCCCTCTCAACTCTGACTCGGTCCTATTTGATCTGCTGGCTCCTACACCCTCTTCCTCTTCATGTGCATCACATCACGCCCATCGATCCTCCGCCTCTGGGGTGTGGCCTGCTCGCACAAAACCCGGGAAGGTGGGGCTTCTGCCTGCTTTCGTTGTTTTAGGGATGTGTTCCCCACATTTATTGCCGTTCTTGGAATACAAAATGTGGAGAAAGTTCACAGGGGGGCAATTACATGCTGGGGCAATTTATCTTAAACCCGACCTAATTAACACGGCACCATCACCCCCCCCCCCCATGTGGTGACAAATAACACTTAAGCTCCCAATTTCCCTACTTGATTGCATCGAGATGTCTCCTGCACGTGTCCATGGACAAAACAACTCCATTCATTCCTAACTTTCCGATTAAATTTCTCCATCTACCCTCACAACCGTAACAATATTCACCTTTTCCATTGTTTACTTCTTTGAACTATCCAGACATGCTTATTGTCGTAAATGTATTTGTTCATAAGGTGAGCAAAAAGATGCATTGCTGAGATTCTCAAGGATATAAAATATGCTTTACAAGATGGAGTAAACAAACAAGTGAAATAAGTCATCAACTAAAGTGAAATACACTAAGACTATGAACAAGAACAAACTTTGAAAACTTTGTTAATTTCAGATTTCTCAGTGTGGAAGTTATATTTCTTGATGTAAATAAACTTTAAAGCAAATACAAGAAATTAATTGTTTGTTTTTTCTATTTATTTCCAATGTCAAAAAATATCACTCTCTACAATATCAATAAACAAGGACAAATGTGTCCAAGAGCAACGTCCTAAAGGTTTTGTCGGCTAAAAATAACAAACAAACAAAAAACAACTTCTGATATTTCGTCACATGCCTTGATTAAGCCAATAGCGAGACCCGTCATAGTGTATTTACGAAATAAATAATGTATTTACGAAATTACAATATATTAAATGGAATAATCTTGAAATAGTAACGTGAACTTTTCGAAACTTTAAAGCAAATGTCCGAATATATTTAAAAGTTCATGATAGACGCTCTCAAAAGGCACCCTTAATGCGAGAATGTGTACAAGTGCTTAGTATTTAAGGAGATCCGGATCGTGTATATAAAGGTTTTGTCTTCACAAGAAAAAGAAGAAGAAGAAGAAGAACAACGCCGAGCTCTCGATGAGCAGCGCGAGACGCTGCTAAAAAAAATAATTCAGAGCAATTATGAAACATGTGTTCAATATTATTATCAATAACTCAGTTGCTTCCATATCTGTACACATAACCTATAGCATGGCACACACGTGAGCAGCAATATTTGACCTCTGACCCCAATCAAACATCAGCAAAAAAAAAATGTTCCAGTTGATAAACTTAGACATATATGAGTCATGTATACCAGAGAAAGTAACACCCTGTCAAAGTTTGCACAATTAGAAGGGTTGTATAACATCATTTTCCCATTTTTGGCCACACACGTGATTAATAATGGCCCTAAAGAAAATTGAGAAGGGGAGGGTGCCAGGCGTTGATGAAATATGTGCGAGATGTGAATTATGGTGGAAGGAGTTGGACGAAGAGGCTGTTGAATGTACAGGTAGTGGACAAAAAATGGAAACACCTGGGTAAATGAGGGACACCAAGCAACGGCTTCCACATAGATGTGGTCCATGTGTTACTTGAGCAAATAACATTCGAGCATACTTAGTCATGTATAAAAATGCTGCACAGGCCTGGTTGCCTATAATTATGGCTGGCATGGCTGCAAGAGGAGACATCCCCCCAATGGTTTAATGAGCATGACACTGATGTTATCCATATATCATGGCCATCTCAGGCATCAGATCTGAACCCGATCGAGCATTTACGGGATATTCTGGAATGACGCCTGAGACAGCGTTTTCCACCTCCATCAAACAGGTGTGAGCTGATTGATGTTCTTGTGGAAGAATGGTGCCGCATCCCTCCTGCAGAATTTCAGATGATAATGGACTCTCTGCCATGGTGCATACAGGCTGTACTGGCCACACGTGGTTGCCCAACGCCCTATTAATGGACTTCAGGGCCCTGTCACACCTTGACATTTTAGTCAGCGTATGGCAACCTATCAAAATGTATCTAAAACGCTGACGTACGCTGAACTATTGATGTTTTTTTTCAGTTTTGGGCGTATAATAACGAGTTGGACGTATGCATAACGTATTAGTAACGTACACAGAACGTTTCGATAACCTATAGATAACTTGTACCAACTAATGCTTCGTGTGTTGTCGGCGTTCACAACCTATGCCCAACAATAGTCTAACTTGTGCATAGCGCGTGGCAGCGTATCGCCGACGATCACGTGGCGTAGCCTATTATTAGGCTGCCGCTCAACGATTTAAATCATAACCGCACTAGAAATCGAAGTGTCAACATCACCGTCATGCCGAAGAAAAAAAACAAAACAAACCCATGGAGTCTGGAACACTGGTTCCTCCTGTGAAGCCCATTTTTATATACCAATTCCCCTAAATGCTGCCAATACGCCATTATACAGTAGCTGTAAGTCAAACACGTTCAGTAAGTTCTGTGGTCGACCGGAAGACATCATCAAATGCGTTGGAGATACGTTACACATAGCTTCAAAGCACGTTACTCATAGGTTATAAATACGTTTCAGGTACGCTAGACATTACCTCGACGTATTTTGACTTATGAGTAACTTACAAGTGACGTGTGTCAACGATCGAATAACGTGCCTACAACTTATGGCCAGCGTATGCGGAACGTGTGAGTCGTACGCTGGAACACGTCAAAAAATTTTGAGCATGCTTAAAATTTGTCGACGAGCTCGGCGTACTACGACGTATGCCAGCGTGCTTCAGCGTGCTCTTAACGTATACAAAACTTACCCATAACGTATTCGACGTGTGCCAGCGTATTCGCCAAATTTTTCATACATCGGCATACACTGGCTAAAACGTCAAGGTGTGACAGGGCCTTCACATTGGTGTTTGCATTTTTTTTTTTGTCCACTACCTGTACATGTATGGGAGGGGATAAGATTCTGGAGGAGTTGCCAACTGCTCTAATCGCTTCATTATGGAAGAGGAAGGGAGATGTACAAGATCTGGGGATGTATCAAAGCATCACGCTTCTAAATCATGTCATTAAGTTATTGGAGAGGATTCTGCATGGGAAGACAAGGAAAATGATGAAGCAGGACAATAGGAGTTTAGAAATGGCAGAGGGATAACAGATGGGATATTTATGCTGAGATAGTAGGGGAGAAGAGGTTGGAGGTGCAAGGTGAAATGGTATTCAGCTTGTGGACCTTGAGAAGACTTTTTAGGTCATCTCTACTGAGATGACCTCATAAAGCAGGACCAAATTCCGTACGTCCATCCGTCAACAATTTTTCTTTCCGTACATCCGTCCGTCAACAATTTTTCTTTCCGATCTTGATGAAACTTAGTATGTGGGTAGAGGTCGATGAATGTTGCACAACGATATAACTTTTGTCTGGGTTCAAGGTCAGGGTCAAGGTCACGTAAGTTATAAAAATCGCCATTTTCAAAACCTATCGAGTCTGCCATTGTACAAGATATTCGGCAACTGTTTATTGATTATGATAGTAAAAAATATTATCTTGTATCTAACCGGACAGATTTTTGAATTTCCATCCTGTTTGGCCGCCACGTAACCTGGAAGATGGTCAAAAACACCTCCCGATACAAAAAACTTTTTACTTCCGATCTTGATGAAATTTGGTCTGTGGGTAGAGGTCGATGAGTGATACCCAACGACATATTTTTCCCCGGATTCGAGGTCAGGGTCAAGGTCACGAGGTCACAAAAGTTGTGAAAGTCGCCATTTTCAAAACCTATCTAGTCTGTCATTTTAGGAGATATCTGGCAACAGTTCATTGATTATGATAGTAAAAAAACATTATAGAGATGACCGTCACCCCCACATGGGGGGGGGGTAATTTTTATCCCCCGCCGCGTGGCGGAAGGGAGATATTGTCACCCAGGTCGTCCGGCTGTCCGTCCGTCTGTCCGTCCGTCCGGGCATCAACATTTATAACTGTGAGTGCAATAACTCATAAACTGTTCGCCATATCAATTTGAAATTTGGGTCACATGTACCACCTGAAAAGGAAGAACCCTATTTATTTTGGGCATGGCCGACTGGGGCAGCCATCTTGAAAAAAATGTTTTTTGTAATAAATGGAAAACCGCTTATCTGATTTCAATTATTTTTGGTTACTACGTTCCTCACCCCTGGGGAACTTTTTCGAGATGATGACCAAATGGTGTCTTGTTTCCAATTCACCTCCCTCATTATCTGGAATATGTATGAGCTTTTTCATTCAATGGCGGGGGATTCCCCATCTCTGATGGTATATTTTTATTTCATTTTTGAATATCTTGTCGAGGCTCGTATGAGAGCTAACGCACAATGCACAGCAAGGGGGGCATGAGACGAGGGTGGGAAGTACAAAACAGTGGGGAACAGAGACATTAGAAGATCTGTGGAAGGGAGAGGGATGGGGTGGGAAACATGGGAATACAAGATGGACTTTCAAGAAGGAAAGCAGGGAATTTGAAGGAGGTGGGCTTTGGTGGATTAACAGGGGAAGAAAAGATTGAGGATTTGGATGGGAGATGATAAGAGGTGGTGATGAACAGCTGTTTTGAAGGCCTGGAGGGAAAAATGGGATTGAACAGAGTGAGGCAGTTTATTCCAAAGGCAGGAAAAAAGAGGAATGAAAGAGTGAAGGTGAGCAGTGATTCGTGATTTTGGTAGTTTTGCCAGAAGGGGTTGTTGGCGGACCTTGAGCGCCCTGCGGAAATGTGGTGGGGACAAATCGCAGAGAGAGCAGGAGGGGCGAGGCTGGAGGGGAGACGGTAGAAGACAGAAAGACCATCGACCAGCCTGTGGTGAGAGAGGGAGAGGCCCAAAGACAGTCTCATCGCGGGAGATGCCAATGATCCGAAATGCCTTGGTTTCCACAGCGTGAAGCCGAGAAAGGTTGGGAGGCAGGAGCACCAGCCCAGAGGGGAGCAGTACTCCATTAGGCTGCGGACGAAAGCTTTTTAAGTGGTCAGGAGCTCAGGTGGGCCATGGAAGGACTTTGCACGATGGAGGATTCCCAGTCGGTGACTGGCTTTGGAGGCCAGGTTTGAAATGTGGCTTTCCAAGGAAAGGTCATGGCAGATAGTGAAACCCAGAAGCTTGAAAGAAAGGACTTCTTCCAGAGGATTGTTGAGAAAGTGGATGGACGGTGGGGCGGGGGGGGGGG
>BROF01006585.1:9364-37243 GCA_024346535.1 Eptatretus burgeri
TGAAATGGAAGATGCTTAGCAGGCAGACACGAGCGGAAGGACAGTCGAGCCGGGCTGTGTTGTGCAAGTACGAGCGCGGGCGTACTCTGCCCGGCAGCTCTCCTTTATTCGTATGCACACGCACGAGCAGGACGACTCCAGCATTACTACGACGCCTCAGGCGGCGCGCACACCTCATATCCCTTGCCGCTACACTGACCCCCACGGCCACTCCTCCCATCATCACGCCCACCATGCATCACCACCATGCCCTTCCCCATAGGCCCGCAGACTCCACCACAACACCGACCCGAACCACCACGGTGGGACTGAAACCCATCAAACCCGTTACGTCCGGGTGCACGAATGATATCCCTGTTGTTAATTGATGACCCATCAGAAGCTTAGCAGGTGAGCGACCGGTAGTTTGATGTGGTCTGGTGCAGTATTTCAGCAGCACACGAGCAAGACGAGATTGAATGGAGCCTTCCTTGACGCAGCTTCAACCATTCTTGAAGATCTGAACAGCATGTTCGGCTTGACCATAACTTACAGGTTTGTAGGGGTCAGATGTGTAGTCCTTAAGGCCATTAATTTTGCAAAAGTTCTGAAACTCTGAATTTGTAAATGACGATCCATTATCTGATACTTACCATGTTCGGAATACCATGTTGTGCGAACATGGTACGTAGAGCTTCAATTGTTACAGCAGAGGATGATGATGGCACCACGAGAGCTTCAATCCATTTGGAGTGGGCATCAACTACGATAAGGAAAAGCTTCCTTTGAAATGGACCAGCATGGTCGATGTGTAGTCTGGACCATGGCTTTAATGGCCACGACCACCTGGCCAATGGAGACTATGGTAGTGTCTTGGCATGGGCTTGACAAGTGTAACAATGACGTGCACTGGACTCGATGTCACTGTTCAAACCAGGCCACCAAACATGGGCTTGGTCAATCGCCTTCATGGTGACAATGCCTGGATGAGCATTGTAGAGTTCACTGATAATGTCCCACGGAGTTCAGGCGGAATCATCACTCGGCTACCCCAAAGCAGGCAGTCTGCATCAATTGAGAGCCCATTCTTCCGGATGAGGTACGGTTTCGCCCCTTTCGGTCATGATGCCCAATCACCTGACATAACACAGCGTTTAATTTGTGACAAATCTGGATTGCTATTGGTAGCACAAGCAATTTGCTTCGTGGTTCCAGGCACCTCATTGTGAATGACGTTAGCCATGAGATTAATGATATCGCCAGATTGTGGAGGTTCTGGGATGGTTACGGGAAGCGGCTGAGCATGTTAGCACAGTACATTTCCTTACCTGGACGGTAAACCAATGAATAGTCATAACCGGCGGGGTCAACATACCCAGGAATGCATGAAGTTCTGAGATGTTTTGTGGCATTGGTGCATTCGCAATTGCTTCAACTTTGCTCGGAGAGGGCAAAATGCCTTGACAGGAGATTCGATGACCCAGGTATTCAACTTCATGGGCCACAAAGGTACACTTCTCACGCCTTCGGCGTAACGCAGCTTGATAGCCGATTGAGGACTTTGTTTAGATTATCGAGGTGTTCATGTTGTGACTTGCCAGTCACGAGTATGTCATCCTGGAATACGACTGTCTTTGGCACAGTTTTCAATAATGTCTCCATCTTGCATTGAAAGATTGGTGAAGCAGAGCGTATGCCAAATGGGCATCTGTTGTACAAGTAGAGTCTTCAATGAGTGCTGATGCATGTATCGGGCTTGGAATCATCATCCAGTTCCATCTGAGCATCGGCATTGGTCAAGTCAAGCTTTGTGAATGTCTGGCCACCCATCAGAATGGTGAACAGATCCTCTGCTTTGGGCAAAGGGTAGCCATCCAGATTGGTAGAGCGGTTGGTTGATCGTCATTTTGTCGTCCCCACAGATGCGCACTGTTCCAGCTGCTTTGAGTATTGGAACGATAGGTGCCGCCCAGTCGGAGTACTGGACTGGTGAGATGATGCCCTCACTCTGCAGGCGGTCAAGTTCACATTCGATCATTGATCGCATTATGTATGGCACAGGTCAAGCCTTACTGATACAATGGCTGAGGATCTGCAGACACATGAATCCTCACTTTGGGCCCTGCAAAGGTGCCAACACCATCGCTAAAAAGGCCAGTGTACTTTTTTATATATATTTTTGTATACCTTGCCGAGGCTCGTATGAGAGCGAACACACAACGCACATCAAGGGGGGCATGAGATGAGGGGCGGGAGTGGGAAGGACAAAACAGTGGGGAACAGAGGCATTAGGTGATCTGTGGAAGGAAGAGGGATGGGGTGGGGAACATGGGGAATATAAGATGGACATTACAGGGACTTTCAGGAAGGAAAGCAGGGAATTTGAAGGAGGTGGCTTGGGGCGGATTATTGGGGGTAGAAAAGATCGAGGATTTGGATGGGGGATGATAAGAGGTGGTGGTGAACAGCTGTTTTGAAGGCCTGGATGGAAGAATGGGATTGAATAGAGTGAGGGAGTTTATTCCAAAGGCAGGAAAGAAGAGGAATGAAAGAGTGAAGGTGAGCAGTGATTCGTGATTTTGGTAGTTTTATCAGAAGGGTAAAAGTTGGGTTGGCGTTGTTGGCAGAAGGGTTGGCGGACCTTGAGCGCCCTGCGGAAATGTGGTGGGGACAAATCGCAGAGAGCAGGGAGGGGGGGGGGAGGCTGGAGAGGAGACGGTAGAACAAGTATACTTGTTCAGTATGGTATCATATCCAGCATCAGAGTTGGAGACTGTTTTCATCACACCAATTAAGTCTGATTATTCATAACCAATCTCGGCCTCAGAGGGTTGGTCCTTCTCCAGGCACTATCTGTGGTGGTCAGATACGGGTGCTGTTTCTATATCCTAGTTACGTTAACTGAGCCAACTACAGGAATGACCTCCTTGGTGTATGTTCTCAAGACAGTAGATACCGGCTGGAGTGCAGGAGCCTTTCTCGGAGGGTAGATGGAGGTGAACTTGCTCTCACTCATATTTGATCTGGAAGCACCGATATCAACCTCCATCCTCACCGGGATCTTATTGATTGTTACATCAAATAAAGTTGGAGCATGAGAGCTCTTTGATCTAACAGATAAAACCTCATAAAGTTCCTCACTTGACTCTCGGCTGCAGGCTGTGCTCTGTGACCGATCGTCCGCTGCATCAGGGTTCGACCCAATGTGATAAGCAGGAGATAAGTTCTTCAACTTGGATTGAGAATGACACTCCAAGTGTCCCCGCTTACCACAGTTGTCACAGGTATAATTCCTGTACCGACATTGGAAAGCTTGATGATTACCACCACAACACCAACAACAAGTTACCCCAACCTTCCCAGTAGATTCAGAAATGTCAGGAGGTGGAGGTGAATTTGGTGACTTGATAAAACACTTGTGCTTGTATCCAAAGGTTACCTTGTTAACCGATGGGTCCTGCTGGATAACTTTTGACTTGTTAGACATCACACGTAGGCTCTTGGCAGTTTGCACACACACACTGGCTATATCCATGACTTTAGCCAAATTGGGGTCGGATTCAGTGAGGAGTTTCCACAGAATTGAGTCGTCATTGATGCCTATTGTAAAGAAATCACGAAACATCTCTGAGTTTATCTGTAAACTCACAATGTTCGGTGAGTCAGTGTAAATCAGCCACGAACTCGGATGCTGACTGACCATTGTGACGATGGTGGGTATAAAATTTATATCTCGAGATGATCTTACCCAGTTTAGGGTGATGTCTTTTCACGAGATTGATGAGCTCTTCATTCGACTAGTCAGAAGGTTTGGCTGTGGCAAGAAGATCTTTGATGAGGCTGTACGTCAGGGCACCACATATGGTCAGTAATACACCTCGCCGCCTTTCTGCGTCCTCATCAGTGTCCATTTTGTTTGCCACGAAGTACTGTTACGAATCTGGAAGCCATGAGCAATCAACATACAGGTCCGATAGAACAGTTATATCGGTAAGTCTGTGTTTTTAGGTAGGGTCCCTGTCCCTTGTTTAATGGGTGAATAAATGTACATGTGCTGTGAGTTATTTTGATAGTCAGGGTTTTCTTTTACATTTTTTATATCAACTACAACTACAACAACGCCAGCATCACCCTCACCTTCACTTCGCTTCCTTCGCCTCGCTTCTTCCCACCGATGCCGTTGCCTGCGTGCGTGTCAGCACGTACGTGGGCAGGGTTCATGAAGACCTGACGTCTCTCTCGCCAATCCGGGGGGTGCGGGCGAGGTGGCCGTAAGTCGGTCAAAGGGCACAGAGCGGGTTCTAAGAGAATCAAAGCCTCTTTGGGGGTGGGGGGGGCGGGGAATCGGGACGCCCCGACACGCCCCCCGACCAATCATGGAGAGGCAACGGAGTTCCCCGGCGAATGAGGTGCGCGGAGGGGTGAGACGGCTGCCCCCGCCCTGGCGGGGGAGGAGAATAAATAAATGGGACGGTGCGGCGTGAAAGAAGGGTGGTTGTCTTCTGGTCACGAAGTCGTTGTCTTCTGGTCGCGAAGTCGTTGTCTTCTGGTCGCCTGGTCTCGTGTCTTCGGGTCTCGAGTCATTGCTGCCGCTGGTCGGGGGGATCTGCTGGAGCTCAGAGAGGAAGAATTTGCGCACGTTCAAAACGCATTTCTCAAGGCTGGGCGAAAGGCATCTCGTCGCTGGCGTGCTCTGGTTCACAACTCTGCTCGTATCTTGCGAGCGCCTGGTTCCTCCATCGCCTCTCGCTGGCGCCTGGGTCTTCGGACCACATCGCGACACTGGTCTGGGTCGCTCGGATCGTCAAAGACCACACGAGGTGAACAGGTCCACGTCCTTCTGGGTATCTGTGTGTGTGCGTGTGTCTGTCGGTGGGCCCGTCTTTAAGTAGGAATTATTTAAGTGCTTGTGTGTAAATTTGCATTCTCTATTAGTCGTAATAACTCTGCCCTTACGTGCTTCCCTCATTTCCCCGATGACAGTGAATAAATACCCCGTTTGTTAAATGTATCAGCTCGTTTCTGTGTTTCTTCCATTGGTTTAATGTGGTGCGTGTTGGGAGGAGTTAAGAAGGCCGTTGTTGCCGTAGTGGTGTGCATTTGGGGCTGACGGAAGCTCGGTGACCGTCCGCTCGGGTCATGCATGGGTCGAGCACGCATACGGCTCGTCCCGTACGAGTGCCGTCGAGGGTGTGAATACTTGGTAGTTCGCCACGTGGGTCTAGGTATTTTGAAGTTTGGCAAATAACCCTGTACCACGTGGTGGAATTATTGACGATTCACGGTCCGGTAAGGGACCCGTACTCTCGGAGTTTTCCGAATGGTACGATCTAGATTCCGGGTGTTCGGTAGAGTCAACCCTACTGCTCTACCTAGCGGTCGTGCTCGCGGCCGATACCCGGCCCGCAAGAAATTGGTGTTCAGGAGCGGGATTCAAACCCCTCCGTCTCCACGAAATTCACGGATTCGGATGAGGGGTGTCGGGAGCAAACCACCCCCCCCCCATTTCCCCCAAATTACGAGCATTTTAAATTCTCTTCCCAACACGCAACATGGCAGGCCAAGACGGGCTGAAACAGGTGGGTAGTGGTAGTAGTGTAGAGGAACCAATGGTCCAGGACACCACCGTTGAAGGAGATCTTTCCCAGCAACGGACAACGCAGCAGCTTATGGAGTTGATGGCAATGCTGAACGAAATGTGGGTTGATATGCAAGTGATGAATGCAGACATGCAGGCATGGAGAGAGGATAGGCGGGCGATGGATTGGCAACTGGCGGCACCACGTGGCGGAGCGACCGAACTGACCAGGAGTGTGGAATGTGTCGGGCCCGCAATGCAGACGGGTAAGGTCATGGGGACGAGCGACGTCACGATAATTGGGGGAGAGACGGATTTAAAAGAGACACGGGAGATAGAAATAGTGATGAGAGACGCCACCACAATTAACGGGAAGACCGAAACGTGAAGGGTGAGACATGAGGGGACGACGGAAGAACCAAAGGAGGTGACTGAGACGGAGAAATTAAGAGATGAAGAGCGAGGAAGAAACGGAAATAATAAACGAGGTGACGGAGACGGAGAAATCAATAGAGGGGGACGAATTAAATGAAACGAAAGACGAACACACACACATAGAGTTAGTGAGGGACAATGGGGTCGAGCTGGTGGAATGTATCATGACCCGGTGCGAGCAGCAGGATGGCCTCCTTAGGGAACAAAGCGAGACTGTATGCTCCCTTGAAGAAGATCGCGACGAGGTGAGTCTGATCGGACCGAATGAGGTTGAGCAGATGAGTGCTGTGAACGGGTACATGCAGAGCTTGGGGGGTATGGAGACCCCGGGATTGCTTGAGTTGACACGATTCCCCAGTGTGAATGTCCCGGTGTGTGTGGTTGTGTATGAGTGATACGAGTGTGTCAAAAGGTGAGTATGGTACGAGTGAAATAGCATGCGTGAGTGCGTGCATGGGGATGGTACATGGACCGATCCAGATGGGAGACGGGTGTGGCGAGCCGTCTGCGCCGTGTAAAGTTAATTCTATAACCGCGCCGGTCCCACGAGACGCCGCGTATGAGGCCCGTTCGGCATTTCGCGAACGGCCCTCGCGTCTACGTGGAGGGACCCCAGCGCGTGAATGTCCCGCGTTTCAAAAAAAACCGTCGCGTGGATGGCTAAAATGGCGACTACGGGATGAATTCGGAACATGCGGGTTCCCACGTGGGCGCGTATGCGGGGCATCACGTGCTGCATGCCACGTGTTCTGTTCATGGAACGCGTGGAGCGGGTTCCCGGGACGATGCGCTCGTGCTGGCCTGCACGGGAAACCGCGCAGGTTCGGTGCGCAGGTGACGTCATCGGTGGGGATCTCGCGACACGAATGCCAGATTAACAGCGCACATTGTCCGACGTGGGGAATCCCTTGGAAGCGAGCGCTTGCTGCGACTAGCAGGGTGACATCATGGCTGCACGGATGAGCCATCGGAGGGGACGTTATTATCGCTGACAGGGACGAACAGGCAAGCCGTAAACCGCCACCATGGTGGTGCAAAAGAAAAAAAAAAGCCTCACTCCAAGTACACTGCCCGGTGTTTGGGCCAAAGGAGCACTAGTAAGTGGGAAGGGTTTAGTGTAGATAGACCAGCCTCATGTGGCCCGTGGACTAGTTAGAGGGAATTTAATCAATGATGAAGAATCACTTAAAAAAAATACCTCATACTTGGATTGGATCTTCACCAAATTTGAATCAATTCATCCTTGGCAAACACCCAACCTTTCCACCAAGTGTCGTTAAGATCCATCCTTAACTTTTAGAGATATTGTACTGTATATAGTTTTTATCTCTCAATGGTGAAGAATCACTTAAATTCTAGTATCTGGACCCGGATCTTCACCAAAATCGAATCAATTCTTCCTTGTCACACACCCAACATGTCCACCAAGTTTCGTCCAAATCCGTCCACAACTTCTTGATATATCATGCTATATATTGTTTTTGGCCCGATCTCTCATCTATCTTTCTTTTTTGGCCCTGGCCATACTTCTTTGAGAGATTCTGCTCACAGAGAGACAAACAAACAAGACAGATGTCGTGCAGAACGCAATACTTGCGAAATCCCTAAAACAAATTTGCCCTTAAAATAATTGGCTAGTTGAATTCAATGAACAAATACGCAAATCCTCTTCAACTTTCAAGTCAATGGGATGAAAATTGAGGATTTTAGAAATAGACCTAAATCGTTAACCTTTGGCCTATGTTGACCTTTTCAAATCAAAATCAATAGGCTTCTTGCGAATGACCAACCCCTTTGGTGAAGTTTCGTGAAGATTGGTTTAAAACTGTGACCTGCAGGTAATTGACATACAAACAGACAACCAAACAGACAGAATCACAGACCAGACCAACTGATAAGCTTGTGAATCTTCGATCTCGTAAGTAAGACAGACAGACAGACAAACAGATAGACAGACGGGGGTGAAAACATAACCTCCATCCACCTTCAGTGGCAGAGGTAACAATGTTGACAGCAAATTTTATTTCGTAAGCAGGATATCCTGTACTAAATTGTTAACATAATTTTAAAATAGCTATGTTTTGCCCTCTTTTTAGACAAATTGAACCTTCGCCACCCGACGCTGCACCACCATTTTGCGGTGAGCAGTACAAGTAGCTCAGAGCTTCGGCTCTGAGTGAAACCAAGAGTGCAACACAATGAACTTTTTAAAGTCCATTAAATAATTTAAATTGATAGATCAACTTAAACTTCACCATGACTATGGACGGGGGGGGGGGGGGGGGGGGGGGGGTACTTTTGCTTGTATATTATAATTTTTCAGGACTGAATGGCATGTTACCTGAAATTAAAATAATTCAAAAAATGCCAATAGCATAATTACTTTAACGTTTTTCCATGAGACTCAATGCCCATACTTAGATTTTTAAAGCATTTATTTTTATACTTCTACATTCAGCCACAGTTTCACAAGTCAATGGGCAGGCAGATTGGCCTAAGAGTTATGCACACTCGCTTCTGAGCCATCTAGCCTGGGTTTGAATCCCGACTCAGCTATAAACTGTCATCCTCGTGTCTCGCAGGCAGGGTGAAGCATCACACTGTGTGTGCCATCCCTCAGATGGACGTTAAACTGGGCAATCCCATCTGCCGACATTAATTGATGGATGTTATAGATCCCTCACAGAGAGTAGGCGAGCTATCCCCAGCACCCTGGCCAAATTCCAACCCGACCCGACAGGGGGCACTGCATCAGCGGCACAGCCACGTTTCCAGCAATGTTGCAACCGGCACCCACAACCTGTACACGCAATGAATGAATAAACTAGTCAATGGTTTTAACTTCCATAGGTTTAAGCTCCCAGCAAGGTCAATGTAGCTATGTACGTGATTGAGAACGGTATGGCTAGCTTCGTGCTCCACTTGAAAGCCACACCCATTGTTGCTGTCACACAACGCAATCGTTTTGGTCAGATTCGAATCAGCTGGGGATTAAACCCAGAGGCTGACTGATGGGCCATCCTTAGATTTGCACGTTATCGAATGAACTGTCCTGTACAAAGTCTTTGTACAAAGTTGTGTTCTTACATTTCGCTTCTGGAATAGATCTTTGAGCTGACATTTCATACCTGCTGAATTAAAGTGGAGAGCTGCAATGTCAACAGCCAAGAACTTCGATAACCCCTTTAAAATGCAATTCAACTGGGGTGGTGGCAGTTCCCCTCGTGACAATCAAAGAAGTTAAGCGTGATAGATATAGCAATGTCTCAAATGCCGGCTAAGTTTAGCCACAACCATTACTGGTGACAGACTTTTGGAAATGAACCTGTTGGCGTCAATCAGCGGAAAGAGAACCGAGGGACACAGAGAAGTCAAGAAACAGACAGAAAGATCGACGAATAGATCGTGAATATAGAAACTCTCAGAGATGAAGCTACGATGGTTGATGTTATCGAGTGGTCTACTTGCTCTGTTATCCACTCTCCTCACCCTCCTGGCACTCGGCTCTGACTACTGGTTGCTCAGCTCTGAACCTTGCACTGGGGTACCCATGTTCTTTAGCTCTTCAGCTTGACATATTCAAATGTTCCTCCACAGTTTTCCCGTTTTCACACTTTCTAATTTGCAACTTTTTTTCTTCTCCATCCGACATTTTCCAAGATTCTAACCTACGGCCTTTCTCGTTTCACCTGATCAGAATGAAACGGCGTCGGAGACTGTCATCTCCTCAGTTTCCTTATCCCGTTCCTCTTTACCCCATCCTTCACTTGCTTCTCAAACCCCTTGCCGCTTGCTATCCCACGAAGGCCTTTGGTGGCGTTGCTGGGGTTGGGGGTCAGAAGTTGAGGTCAGCCTTGCAACATTCTGCTACAGTAAGTGCGACTCTACTTTAATTTTGTCTCCAACTGCACTGTTATATTGCATTCGACAGTGGGAGCATAATACCTTGCAATTCTCACATTTTACAGCACTAGAAATCAATTGCTTGTATGTTATAGCACATTGTGCTATCAGAGATTATGATGTTGAATCTACTGTATCACTTACCTGTATTAGTCCCTGTATAATATAATCGTCATATTACATTTCCTACTTTACAAAATGTGTTGTTACACAGTTTTGTAAACTGAAAATAACAATTGTGGTTTGGACCATAACTTGTATGTTTGGCTGTTGTACGATACATGCTATTTTATTAATTTTCCCTCTTTTTGTAAAGATTCCTGCTATAACCTCACAATCAAATATACAAAGCCTTACATATTGCTATTTTCAAGGAATTATGTTGTAGGATTGATCGTGACATCACTTTGCAGTCTCATATTTATCAGATCATTAATTGGCTGAAGACCAGAAAGTGTTTGCAAGGACAACTTTAGAGCCACTTGAACGTGATCATCAACAACCACAATGAAATAAAAAATTTTTTTTACCCAAACATCTCTCGAAGAATTCCCATTCCCACAATTCTACCAATGGAAATGATATTGTTGAAAGGATGGATGAGGTGTTGTACTGTACAATTGAGATTTCTTCCAATTAGACAGGTGTCCGATTGGTTTTCACAGATTTAACGAACTGTGCTGAAAGCAGTAACCTCAAGTTCTTCCCAACCAAAGTTCATCATTCACCAATGCTCATCTCTTCATACACAAAATCCTTCATGTTATCAATAACTGATTAAGGAAAAAAAATAAATAACAGTTCGATCTTCAAAAGGATATCTCCAGATGAGAAAATAAAGAACTCTCTTGTCTTGCGCATAACGATTGATTGATTTTTTTTAATCAATAAGGCCTTTTCTACAGGCTATCTGATCTTGGGTGTTCACATCTCATGCACGAGCCTCAAAAGCTCCCTTGAGAAACTATAGTTTGCTTCTTTTGAAAGTTAGTTCGCGGTCTGCCGTGATCATCGTAGAAGCGAAAAAAACCTATAATCGAATTGTGTAATCATTGCTGTGCAATATCGATGAGATCTGAAGGAATAGAAATTTGAAACTAGACAGGAACTCGGTATTGCGCATACTTAAGCCAGGCTGAACAGTTTAAGTTTTGCACCCCACTGGTCGGGCCAGATATGCATCCGGGCGTTAACCGAATCCGGACCTTAACCAAATTCGAATCAGCTTGTTCTTGTCACCGACCCAATTCATTCAGAAAGTTTTGTCAAAATCCATCTACAACTTTTTGATATATATATATATATATATATATATATATATATATATATATATATATATATATATATATATATATACATACATACACACAACACACAACACACAACACACAACACACACACACACGCCACTTTATAAATCCACGGTTATAAAATCCAGCCGCTTATTGTGACCAAAATGAGTTGGAACGGAATTTTACATCAAGAAATCCGCTGGATAATAAATCCACCTGCTTGGCACGTGCGAGGTCTCAACCTAAGCTTGATGTAGTATGCGCTGCTGTGGGTGTGTGTGTGTTTAACGATAGGAGAACTGGAAAATCCTAACGCGCAGTGTCACAGTGGTAATCCCATTGACTACAGCCTTGTGCAATGATTTCCAGCTCACTCTACGCTTTCACTTTTCGGTCGTCCCAGCGGGTGAAGCGTGTATGGGTTTATAGCTTGCGCCGGTTGGTTGAATTCTATCTCTCAGCATTTTTGTACTTTAAGAGTCACGAGTTGGGTTGTGATTTAGAGTCAACATGGCGACCAGGAGCAAAAAGAGGAAGGATCTATCCATGGAGAAGAAGGTGGCTTTATTAGACCGTTTCAATGCAATGGCGAAGACAAGTCAGTGCAAGGCTGCAATCATGTTGGAAATTTCTCGTGGCCAGCTCCAGAACCTTATCAAGAACGAAGGCACCATCAGAGCAGAGGGTCAAGAGCTAGGCGGTGTGAAGCGGAAGCGGGTGGGGAAAGACGAGGAAGTGGAGAAAGCCCTGCTTGAATGGTGGGAATTTTCGAATCGGAGGAATATGCCGGTGAATGGCCCGATCTTATGTCAGAAAGCGGAAGTCCTTGCGCAAAAAGCTGGTCATCACGACTTTAGGGCCACTGACGGTTGGTTTTCTCAGTGGAAGAAACGGAATGGAATTGTCTTCACTGTTTTGAAGGGAGAAGCGGCTGAGGTGGATGTGGCTGCAGCGAATGAGTTCCATCAAAATCAGCTGGGAGAGATTCTTCAGTCATTTGAAAAGCGGGACATCCTCAATGCCAATGAGACAGGAATTTACTTCCGCGCTCTACCAGACTCGACGTACATTGCCAAGAAGGACAAGAAAGGCAAAAAAGGATTCAAAACGGCAAAAGACCGAGTGACATTGATGGTCTGCTGCAACATGGATGGTGGAAAGGAATATCTTCTTCTGATTGGCAAACCAAAGAAGCCGCGTTGCTTCAAAAATCTTCAACAACTGCCCCTGACCTACGACTTCTCTTCCAATGTGTGGATGACAAGTAGAATCTGGGAGCGCTGGCTTCGCGTATTGGATCTCAAGTTCCATCGTCAAAAACGAAAGGCACCTATGCTTGATGACAATTGTTCCGCACACACTCAAGTCGATGGACTGAAGAGCATCACCGTCAAGTTCCTCCCGCCGAACACAACATCGGTGCTCCAACCATGCGACATGGGAATAATTAGGATGCTGAAGGCCTACTTTCGACACCAGCTTCGCCAGAACATCATTGATACTATCGATGATGGCCAGGAAGAACTTGTAGCCAACGAAGTCGTCAAAAAGGACACGATGAATATGCTCGATGTTGCGTGGGAAAAAGTTACGGCAGAAACGATTCGGAACTGTTGGCGAAAGGGAGAATTTGTTGGAGAACCAGACCCAATGCCAGAAATGGAGCCACTACCCTCGCCACCACCCGGGCTCACAGCCGAAGTGTTCGATCAATGGATCACCATCGACGATGACATTGAGACAACAGACGAAATTACGGAAGAGGAAATGACCGACCAGCTCGTCGGTCAGATTCTCGAAGTCACCGAGCCCATAGCTGAAGAAGTGGAAGAAGAAAGCGACGACGAACCTGAGCCGATGCCAACAGCGGCAGAGATGCAGACAGCACTCGCCAAATTGGACTGGGGACTGCAGCTCTCAGATTTTGCCCATCCCGATTTCCGCCACGTGACAGATTCAATAAAGGAACATTTGTGCAAAACCTTCCCTCCCAAGCAAGCGACCTTGGAGAGATTCTTTTGAACAATCCCCTTGTCACCGTTTGATAAATCGATGTTTTTGTAGCATAAAGCAGTGTTTAACGACATTCGATTTTTGTCTTATCTATCCAGTAGGTGGCTGAAAATAGGTTCTCTGTTTAATAAATCCAAATGGCATGGTCCCATGGTGGATTTATAAAGCAGCGTCAACTGTATATATATATATATATATATATATATATATATATATATATATATATATATATATATATATATATATATATATATATATATATATATATATATATATATATATATACACACACGAGGTATGTTCAAAAAGTATCCGACCTTTGTTCATAAAAAATACTCGTATCCAGATACAACAAACTTACACTAATCTCCTTCAAAGTAGTCCCCTTGGGCTGCCACACCCTTCTCCCAACGGTTCTGCCACTGTCGGAAGCAGCGCTGGAACACCTCTTTTGGGATGGCGCGCAGCTGGTCCATTGCAGTCCGCATGATGTCTTCTCTGGACTGAAATCTGGTCCCTTTCAGGGGCATTTTCAGCTTGGGGAAAAGCCAGAAGTCACACAGAGCCATGTCGCGAGAATAGGGAGCCTGACGAAGCACAGGTGTGTTGTGTTTGGCCAGGAAACTCTGTATCAAATGTGAAAAATGGGCGGGTGTGTTATCGTGATGGAACTGCCAATTGACCGCTGCCCACAGGTCCGGCCGTTTGTGTCGCACAGCGTCATGAAGGCAACGCAGTACCTCTTGGTAGTACTCTTTGGTGATGGCTGTGCCGTGTGGTGCGTACTGGTGATGAACCACGCCACTGGAGTCAAAGAAGACGGACAGCATGACTGACATTGCTGTGGACCTTCCTTGCATTTTTTGGCCTCGGGCATGTTGGATGCTTCCATTGTGATGACTGGAACTTGGTTTCTGGGTCGTACACATAAACCCAGGTCTCATCGCCAGTGATCACTGTGTTGAAGAAGTTGGAATCGCTGTTCACAGTCTCCAGCATGTCCTGTGCGATCTCCAAACGGAGTTGTTTTCTGCTCGATCGTTAGCAGCTTTGGCACGAACTTCGCTGAGATTCTCCTTAAGCCCAAATCCTCAGTCACAATGGAATGAACAGATCCAATGCTTACGCCCGCCTCGTCTGCAAGTTCTCTGATCGTGATTTGACGATCCTGCATCAGCAGGGTCCTCACTTGGTCAATGATGATCTCATTTCGGGATGTTGAGGGCCTACCAGAACGTGCTTCACTTTCCACTGATGTGTGACCACCTTTGAAGCGGTTGTCTGTGGCGTAGCCAGGCTGAGGCAGACGAGGCAGTTGCTGCTTAATAGGTTCTCTGCTTAATAAATAAATAAATCCTGAAATATGATCTGGCCTGAGCCCTCTGGCCATTTGAGCTCTATGGGGAGTAAACTATCAAAGCTCCCCGGCAGTGCTCTGAATACTCTTATCTCCACTCCTATCACAATACCTAAATAGGACAATACCCCCCCACCCCCCTAATATTACACAGGAAAATAAAATTATCCCTATGTTTACTTTCTTATTGTGTTTGCAGGATATCGTACATGAACATCCTTTAACAGATTTGGCCTACCAGATATATACTGTCACATAACTAAAATCATACTATCAACGCCCCCCCCCACCCAATCCCTATCGCTACGCGCACCGTCACATCAACCAAGTTCACCTCTTTTCACCTCGTCGCTTTTGGACCTCTGGCTACGCCCTTATTTGTACCACTCTTTTATCTGTGTGGTGCCCATTGCTTCGTTCCCAAAGTCCTGTTGAATCTTGCGGATCGTTTCCACTTGGGAATCACCAAGCTTTACACAAAATTTGATGCAGTAGCGTTGTTCAAGTTTTCCGTCATTTTGTCAAAAACGAAAATCCGACGGCGCACACTTACACTTCCTCACTCATCGGCGGTCTGTCGGCGACTGACAGCTTCTGCAGGCGGGAAAATATTCACGCATACGGATTAGGATCGCCGACATACGTGCACCAAACCACGCCTCCCTAGCTTTATTTGTTTATGCATGAAAAATTAAGGTTGGATACTTTTTGAACACACCTCGTGTATATATATATATATATATATATATATATATATATATATATATATATATATATATATATATATATATATATATATACTTGCATATACCCGTGCTCCGCACGGAGTTGAATGGGTGGCAAAGGGTGGATGAGGCATAATAGTTGATGTTAGGGGAAGCAGGGGAGGGTGTCATTAGGGATGTGATGCACTATGGTTACCTGTCCTTAGTTTTCTAAAGGACCTCCCTGTAGATGACATTTTGGGTGAGTGTCTTGTTGCTGAATAGTCATTGTGAGGAATTATTGTCCACTTTGATAGATATATAGGAGTAACCTCTTGCACGTGAAAATGCAACATATAGTTGGCCATGGGAGAACACAGGGGCTGGGAGGTATATTCTGAGTTCGTCAAATGTTTGACCCTGGGATTTGTTTATGGTCATCGAGTATGCGAGTCTGACTGGAAATTGCATCCTCTGCAGTGTGACTGTAATGTTGACATCTGATTGGGCAAGTTTTACATGATATAGGCCTAGCCCTAGACTGAACAGGAGCAGTGGAATCAGAATGCAAATTTCAATGAATGGCACTTTTTGGCACACATCCGACGATCGAACATCGCTTGGACACTTTAATTTGAAGACCACACACGCAATACACAACACAGGTAACGATGGCGGTTGATATTGACAATTAATGTAATGAACGGCAGTTGTTTGGGTGCATCCGACAATCGAACACCTCCTTAATTTGAACAGATAACACGCACGCATTCAAGGTACAGAATCTATTGTCGGACACCGCGCTTTCGAAGAACAAAGAAAAGAAGAGAATCCGGGCAATGAAGGGATGACCTCATAACTGTTCCCTGGTTCCCCCTACCTTCAGATTATAGCCTTTGATGTTATCTGGACGTCGGCCGATTGCAACTTATTTTTGGGTGTTTTTAATATGTACGTTGGAATTCAGACACAAATTGACAGTCTAAGAGGGTGTGTTCAGTCCGGGAAAGAGCCAATCGGGGTACATCATGTTGGCAGAGCTCTGGCGCTCATTGTTCCCCTCCTTCCATGCTGATTTTTAAAACATGACAACCATTGCTGATGTTCTGAGCTATACTATTTATTAACAGTTGTGTTTATGTTCAGTGTTTGATGCAATGAATACTCCCTTACTCGAGTTCATATTTTTTTGATAAACGGCAGCACTTACCGGACAGAAGTTCAGCGATGGCGACCGAACGGGAATAAATGCGGTCGTCGATGGGTTGAAAATCTTGTTGAAGCCACGTTGTCATCCAATTCCAGCTTAGAAACTTAGTGCATCGTCTTCGTCACATTAAGAAACCCCAGTATATGGGAAAGGAGCACATTCCTGCCAGCGGTTTCGGAGGAGAAACGTTAAAATACGTGCAGACGTTAACAGAAATAATATATTTTTTAATAAATCGATACTTCAAATACAATGTTTCTTGTTACATTTTTTTGTGTCAAATTCACCTTTACTCAAAATTTACACACCTTTACACACCTTCTTCAGCATGTGCAGAAGAGGGCTTTACATTGCAGACGCTGTTTTCGAGGAGTGGCAATCGCCTCTCATCGGTGATGGTCTGTCGACGACAGACGTAATGACGTCAGTGAATGACCGATGATGTCATGACGGAATTATGCCTCTCAGCGGTGACGTCACATGTCGCCATGCAAACGAATATAAAAATTAGAAAATCGCCCCAAATTCCCAAAACTGTCCATCTGGTGTAATCTCACATAGCCCATGCTGTTCATTAGACATCAGACCACCCGCATGCCGAAAATGGCGACAATCCGTCCAGCAGTTTTGGAGGAGATACGTCAAATTACGCGCAGACGTTAACAGAAATTATATATATATATATATATATATATATATACATATACATATATATGTATATATATATATATATGTATATATAAAAAAAATGTATATATATATATATATATATATATATATATATATATATATATATATATATATATATATATATATATATATATATATATATATATATATATATATTGTTTTTGGTCCCATCTCAATGATGATGAATCGCTTAGAAAGAAATAAATTAAAATCGTAACGGGATCTTCACAAAATTCGAATAAATTCATCGTCATTATACACTCAATCTTGTCCACCAAGTTCCATCCGAATCCATTCATAACTTTTTGAGATATCTTGTTCACAGAAAAGCAGATGGAGAGACAGACAGACAGGAGTGATAACATAACCTCCATCCACTTTTGGTGGCGTGCCATCACAAATACCCATGCTACCCACCAATATCAAAGTTGAAAGATGGCAAAACATTCCACCAACCAGGAATGGCCCAATCTCAAATTTTGAGTTGGAAAAAAATCTTCTGTTTTGAACCCTGGGATGTGAACCATGGGCCGAATGAAAAAAAAATGGTTACATATTTCATGCATCCCGCAATGTTGATTGCATATACTAAGTTTAATTTTAAAAAGTTTTAAAATGTACCCGTAACTGCATTTTTTTTTTGGTATTTGAACTTTTGACCCCACCCTGGGGGGGGGGGAGGGCGGGGGAGGGAGCGAGGCAAAAATGATGCTGCTCTCACACCTTCTTGCCATGTGGTGATCAGAACTACCAATTTTGGTGGACTTCTTCACAACCGTTTAAGAGGAGAAAGCTTCATGTACAAACAGATGGATGAGATTACAAAATCTCCCCCTTTTTTTTTTTCTCCAAAAAGCATAGGGATAAAGATGGAGGCTCACAAAAGCTGTTGCTTGATACCCTTAGTTTGATAAAGCTGATGATAAAGTCCCTCAATAACAAAACACAATGTGCAATGTGAATACAGCCATCCTATTAAATGATGAAACCGAGCTGCCACTGCTCACTCTGTCAATTAAATTGCTGAGATTAAGTGTCATTAATGCCACATCATTTTTGCCACAGGTAATCAGATGACTCCAAAGCTATGTCGTCATGCAACTTTGAACTCATTTCCTTTGGCTTGGAACGACTTGGGAGGATCGGATAATGCATTCTCTGCCTACTGTATGTTTGTTTGATGCACTCGGATACAAACAGCACATTGTATTGCTTGTATAACTCAATTGCTTTTTAAATCGTTTGGTAATGAGCAGTTATTTTTTTAACATTTCCCAAATCCTTTTTCGAAACATTGATGGCCCATATAATTCAGATTTAATGGTGTTTACATTCTGCATCATGTTCCATGAGAAATTTGCCCTTTTATTTGAATCTTCTTTCATATACATATCATTTTATGTGCACTTCTCTCTATGATGTTTTAGAGCCACGTGCCTGAAATCTGATCCAGCTCAAGTTTCACATCAACTGCTTGTTTAAGTGATTAAAAAAAAAATTATGAAAAATTAACTTCAATGAAAAACTAGAATGGCACTCTGACGTCACAACGTCGACTGATATGCCTCCACCCAGATTATTACATCATTATAATACTTGTACCAAGTTTGATTTAAATCCCTTCATCTGTTCTCAAGTATCACATTTTTACCTGCCATGACATCTGACCTATTGATGCTGATATCTAATCAGTTCATCTTTACATCATTATACATACTTGTATCTAGTTTGACTTGGATCCTTTCAACCGTTGTTAAGTTATTGTGTGAACGAAAACCTATTACGGATGGACAGCCAGACGGACGGACAGCCAGATGGACAACCTGAAAGCATAATGCCTCCGGCAACTTTGTCTGCAGCGGCATAATAAAACATTCCCAGACTTTGTAGCATAATGGCTTGAGAATCTGCTCTGATATCTGGGAGGTTTGAACCCATTTGCATTTGGCTTGGTACGACTTGAGAGGATTGGGTAATGCAGACCAACCCTGACGGAGTCATTGCAATGACTTTTAAAGTGGTACATGCTGCTTCATCGCTGGACTCTCAGTATGCAAAATACAGAGTACGGATAAACTATCATGGGTTGGCATCGAAGTGGAGGAAAAAAAAAAAAAGAGGACATCATAAAGGTAGCATCAATGGGGTAAGGGGGATGGGGAGGGGTTGGGTACTAGTTTGTCGGGGACACGATAAGCATAGAATGCCTCAAGGACATCGGGTTTCCTCCAAATATTTTTCAGTCTAGTGTTAAACAACAGCAGCGACTGTTTAAAAAGATAATCATACATTGGATGTACCTTAATATCTGTGGCAAGTTTGCTTGAGACTGGATAAGTAACGATCAAATGTATTACAATCAGACAGACAGAGAGAGAGACACCAAATTGCGTGATTTGCATTCCACTTCTCCCACGAGCCTTAGGCCCTGTTAAACAAACAACAAAAAAGCATAACATGCACACACCCGCTACTCATATATTTACATTCTCAATGGGATAAATTAAAAATTGTCCGAACGCACAGAACATGCTGAAAGAGTAATGAAAGGAAAAGCTTCCAGTGAGACTTAGATTTGCAAGAATAAAACAATGATCAAAAAATTATGCACTCCAACACCAGTCTTTCATTGTGCCATTTGCCAATTGTTATGACCAGTAGTTGTGGGTAATGTCACAATCAAATACACTGTTGCAATGTTGTGTTAAAAACCTCGAAACGTCACATTGCCAACACATCACTGTCCACATCAATTTCCCACTTTTGAGATAACTGATCCCTGAAATTTGATGAGATTGGATGAATAATTCCTAAAATCGATCCCAATGGCTGTAAAGTGGAAATCCAATTCAAATTTATTACACAAAAATTAATAATGCCATTTCATTGTACTTCTTGTAGTTAGAAAATGTTAGCAATTATGGGAATGCTGTTAGTGCAGTTTGTCTTTACATATATTTAATTAAACTAAAGCTCGTAGAGGTGCTTGTACATACATAAAACACATGGAGGACAAAGACATCAGTGGACATCGGTGTACTTTTACAGAAACCCCAAGGATATTATTAATATTAGACAAAGGAAATGTAGGGAATATATGAGATTGTGAACCTGGGTTCCTGCCATCACAAGTCATGGGTTCAAGATGGGAACACTAACAAGCGAACCCATTGAACAAGGTTCCTGCCTGCATGGACAAACTAAAGGTTACAAAAGAGATTGCAGAATTTGTGGATGGAATCAAATTGAACTCTCATTGGACGAAGAGGAATGAAACTTCATGTACATTGTCAAAGCGTGTTCACGCACGATGACATTCAGATTCTTTGCATCCCAACAACAAGATGAGCAACATTAAATGACTTATTCTTGCTCTGACTCTCAGAATATCTTTCGTTTATCAGGTGTGCGACTGGCTTGGGCTGTGCTCCTTTGCTGCTCTGCTGTTTCTGCGCTCCTTGCCTCCCTCATCTTGATCACGGCGGCTACATTTATGCACGGGCGACTATTTCTCATCGCTGGAACTCTCTACCTGCTCACAGGTTTTTATTGCATTTGCCACATTATTCAAAATGTGCTCAAAACATTGATTTTCAAGGTATTGAAGATTTGTTACATAAAAAGCACACACACACACACACACACACACACACACACACACACACACACACACACACACACACACACACACACACACACACACACACAGCATGAGGGGAGGGGAAAGGAAGGCAGCGTGAGGGGAGGGGAAGGGAAGGCAGCGTGAGGGAAGGGGAAAGAAAGGCAGTGTGAGGGGAGGGGAAGGGAAGGCAGCACAGCATCAGGGGAGGGGAAGGGAAGGCAGCACAGCATCAGGGGAGGGGAATGGAAGGCAGCGTGAGGGGAGGGAAAGGTAAGGCAACATGCACAATATAATATAATTTAAAGGATTGCTGTAAATGATGTTAATTTCACAACATCCTATATTCAACTTTATTTCAATTGTAAACCTCAAAACATAGTTCCCTTCACTAAAGGCCCAGTCACACCTTGACGTTTTAGCCAGCAATGGCAACGTATTAAAATGTATGTAAAACGCTGGCTGATGTTGAACTTTTGATGTTTTTTTTAAAGATTCGGACGTATTCATAACGAGTTGGTCGTATGCATAACAAATTAGTAACGGACACAGAACGTTTCGTTGTGTTATAGCTAACTTATACCAACGAATGCTGAGCCTGTTGTCGGCCTTCCCAACTTATGCCCAACGATAGTCTAACTTATGCATAGCGCGCTGCACGCATCGCCGACGATCACATGGCGTAGCCTATTAAAAGGCTGCCGCACAATGATTCAAATCATAACCGCCGCAGAAATGGAAGTGTCAACATCGCAGTCACACCTTGGCGATCTTGCCAGCTTATGCCGACCTCTGAAAAATGCATCTAAAACGCTGGCACACGTCGAATACGGTATGGGTAAGTTTGGTATGCGTGAATAAAACGCTAACGTACGCTATCATACGTCATATTAAGTGGAGTATGTCTTGTAATTATAAACATGTTAAACTTATGCCAGCGTATGACACACGTTCCACACGCGATGGGAATAAGTTGTACGCACGATATGTGAACGTTGGTACACATCGACAAAAGTTACTTGTAAGGTACTCATAAGTCGAAACACGTCAAGGTAATGGTTAGCGTCAGTGTTCCAGACTCCCTGAATTTTTTTTTTCTTCGGTACGACGGTGATGTCGACACTTCGATTTCTAGTGCGGTTACGATTTAAATCGTTGAGCGGCAGCCTTTTAATTATATTATAACCGCACTAGAAATCAGTGTCGACATCACGGTCATACCGAAGAAGAAGAAAAAAAACCCCAGGGAGTCTGGAACACTGACGCTAACCATTACCTTGACGTGTTTCGACTTATGAGTAACTTACAAGTAACGTGTGTCAACGATCGCGTAACGTGCCTACAACTTATGGCCAGCGTTATGCGGAACGTGTGAGTCATACGCTGGCATAAGTCTTAAAATTTCAAGCATGGAAAATTTGAGGACAACCGCAAAGTACAACGATGAAAGCCAGCGTACAACGACGTATGGCAGTGTTTTTCAGCGTGCTCTCAATGTTATCAAAACTTACCCATAACGTATTCGACGTGTACCAGCGTTTTACACAAATTTTCCAAAAATCGGCATAAGCTGGCTAAAACGTCAAGGTGTGACTGGGCCTTAAAGTAAGAACCTTAACCGATAAGCAATTGACTGGTTTCCTGACTGCACGGATCATCAGTTGGGGCACCGTTCTTTCTCGAGATTTCGATTCTTTCAGCCCAGAACCTCTCCAAACGGCGGATTCAAACAACCTCAATTGGGTCTGGGCAGTCAGTCAACCCATCAATGCAATATCACCAAACTTTACTCACTTGAGGACTTCATTTACGATCACATATTTATAATCTCATCACACATTCCATGATATGATAATACATTAAATCATGCACATCTTACCTTAAATATAACACGTCCATCAACTAGCACAACCAACCCTCTAACTACTAAATCAAATGGTATTTACACACACACACACACACACACACACACACACACACACACACACACACACACTAGCCAGGTTGTTAATAATTAAACGATGGAGAAAAAAAAACAAACAACAAAAAAAACTTCACTACCGTTAACTAAAACGGTACTCGGTAGAGCACAACATACCTCCACTAAGCTGAACAGTTTACGTTTTGTTTCCCACTGATTGGCCGGATCTGGATCCAGACCTCCAAAATTGAAACAGCTTGTTGTCACCTAACCAACTCATCCACCAAGTTTCGTCCGAATCCATCCATAATTTCGATGCATCATACCCACAGACAAATAAACAACCAATAGACAAACAGTGGTGAATACATAACCTCCGTACACCTTTGGTGGCTGAGGTAGGAAGAAATGATGAGAGAGCCAATTACATACAGTATTATGAAAGAAGTGGATATGACTGGTTATTATATTAGGTTGTGGATTAAGGTTATGGATAGAGGTGTACCCAGCATTTTGAAAAGGAGTGAGGGAAGGGGTTTACGTGTCCTAAACATTTCAATAAATACGCAACCAATACCATAAGTGTGTAGTGATAAATGAAAGTCATTGGTGATACATTTTGGACAAAAACTGAAATTATTACACCTTTGTCATAAAGATTATGAAACAAAGGTATTGTCACATGCCATTTGGAAAGCAAAGCCACGACCTCTCGGATGGCACAGCAAAACCCTGCTTTCCAGGTGGGTGTCATAACCCCAATCATGGAGCTGATCGAATAGATGAGGTGAATTGAAATGGGAGGTGAATTATACCTCTGGACATCAGATCACTGTACAATATTAGAACACAATGTCTGTTATAATAATATTGCAAGGAAACAATATGGAATGTTATAACAACATAACAATAAATCCAAGAACAAAACCCAAATGAAGCAGAAATTTAACAAAGTGAACAAAGCCTTAACTTTATCCATGCATAATAAATCTCTGCAGATCCAGTTACAAGCTTACAAAATAGTGACCGGCTAGTATATATATATATATATATATATATATATATATATATATATATATATATATATATATATATATATATATATATATATATTGTGAACTAGAAGGTGCCAATTTCTGGGGAAATCGAAGAACAAGTATCACCAAACAGTGTCTGCAGGACAAAGATTGTACAGACGATGAAGGGTGAACGATGCAATGCAGTATCTGTTGCTTCACGGACCACCAGGAAACAACGGGGTGCTCAAATTGGTAGCATTTTCAAAATCGCTTGTGGCTGGAAGACTGTTACTGGCATGTGCCAAAAGGAATAGGACAAAAACATTCGCTACACCCTGATTGAATAACACTCGGAAGAGAAGAGTCACAACATGCTCCCAAATCTCATCATTGAAAGAAGTGCATTGCTTCACGAGACTGAGACCAACTTGTATTGTGTAAGCGTAATCAGCAAGTTGTTGTAATGCTTGTGGTCCTTTCTCCCAATGTGCCATATCGATACGGGAATCACACGCTGAGTGTTTTCCAAATACCCACATATCCGTATAAATTAACAGGATATGCCAATTGCTAATTTCTTTCAGACACACTCGGAGTGCTTCACATGCAACCTCCAGGAGGTCTGACCTGATACGTCCAACAAAATCTTACACAAACGATGCCATACCTCTGAATTCAACAAAATTTCTTAACCGGAAGCACTTGCGTATACAAATGTTATGACAGTATCAGTTGAACCAACGATGGATCACGTTTCCTATTTCTAAAAGGACAAGCAAAGAATGGGATAAAATGCAATTGCACCAATTTCTTTAATAACATAAAGCAAACATTAAAAGGTAATTCATGAACTTATCATTCTCACAACAGTATAATCGGTAAATCCAACGATGTTTGCTTTATGACCAATCTACCACCTCAAACCCAGATGCACCCACTATTGTGTGTGTGTGTGTGTGTGTGTGTGTGTGTGTGTGTGTGTGTGTGTGTGTGTGTGTGTGTGTGTGTGTATATATGTCTCCTCCATAACTCCAAAACCATGAAACCTAGCATCCTGAAACTTTGCATGCATATGAAAGGAACACCAAAGAAGTGCACGAGTGAAAATTGGATGTTTGCGTTAATTAAAACACCCCTTTTGAAGATAATTAATGGCCTTATTTAATTATATCCTTTATTAAGCGCATTCTCGGCCACCTCGCTCTCTATTGGGTCTTAAGGCGCATCCTGGGTTACCTCGCTAGGGTCTGAAGCCACCATGTTTTTTGGCCTGCTCAACCATGCCTTGACTTGGAACAGGCCACAATGATTTCTTAAACGATAGTGTTGTTGTTTGTTTCCACTTTCCTCACTCATATTATCGTATGTCCGTTCATCATAGCTACGAATCGCTGGATACATTTCAATGCTTGTAAACGCCCGGAGATGCCAGCATTGGTGGCTTTATTTCATTTCCACACATGCCATAATTTTGAAATCTCTTAAACTAAGCCGAATTGCAAAATTTCTGCTTCAGAATTGAACTTGGCAGCTGTTCTGACTACTAAAAAGAAGTGTTAATTTGTCCAATTCGGACATTGCTTGGTCATCTCCGGAAGGTGTTTAATATGACAGATCATTGCTTGCCAAGCCAGCTGTTCCTTATCAACAATTTCCTTGGAGTGCTTCCTTCAGTGCTTAAGCCACTTGGCCAGCACTGTACAATATTCACACTGCATGTCGATCGACTTGAACAAAGTTCAGGGGCCACTCATCTGCATTGGCCATGTGTTTTTCTGTAGTGCAACAGGTGGTGACTGGCTCAGTGAAAATGTGAAATTTTATTTCACACGGTGTTTCCCCTTTTTGTGCGATCTTCCATTCCCAGACTCGTCACTTCGGCATAGACAAATAAAAATAACCAGAGTTGGTGTCAAAGCCACCCAATGCTCGCCTGTTTATACATTTATCGTTTTTAAAAGACTCGTCTAATAATTAATATTTTTATAAAGCATTGCAGTGAAGTCTCATCCAAATAATTTTAAAGCAATATATGTATTTGTATATTGTAATCAGTAACAAGAGCGCAAGTGAGCACAATATACGCCCGAACAAGAAGGTATATACAGAATTGTGCTACTCCATGGAAAACAGCATCCTGGTTGCCATGGCAACCACTTTAGATGATGAACGTATGTCGTGACACCCGTCTCCACAGTCTGTACCTATGTACCAAATATGAAAGGTAAAGGTTGAAAACTTTGAGAGTTAGAGTACGGACAGGACCGGATGGAAAACAGCATCCTGGTTGCCATGGCAACCATTTTAGATGACAAATGTATGTCACGACACACCGTCTCCAGTCTGTACATATGTACCAAATATGAAACGTGAAAGTTGAAAACTTTGGGAGTTAGAGTGCGGACAGGACAGACAGACAGACAGACAGATGGACGGACGACCGGTATCACATAATACGCCCCGATATATATATATATCGGGCATATAAAAATAGTGTGGTAGATAAAAACATTATAAAGGAAAAAAATAACTTGCACCAAAAACTTTAACATTTTCACGCTCACGCTGACGCCGGGGGTATCGCTATAGCTCTCTGTTCTTCGAACAGGCGAGCTAAAAATGAAACATTTCGTTTTAAAAAGTTTCTTCAACCGTTTTGTGGAGTGCTTGGTGAAGTCACTTGGCACACGTTCTTCAAGCTTCAATGGTGAGCAAATTAGTGAGAGCTTCAAAAACGGGTTTGGGTTTGAGTCTATTGATTGAGCTTCTCCTTTGCATGGTGGTGATATGTTCAAATCCTGACCCCATAAGGAAAGCTGTTGCAGACCACTCAGTGTTTTCCATTGTTCAGGAAGCTGCTTCTTCCTGAAGAGATGGTACTCGGAACTTTCTTGGGGCAGATTAATCATTATGCCAATGTCAAAAATCCAACATTAGCTATTGGTCTCAGTTACCTTGATGATAAGTTACACACAAGGTAAAGTTGCAAGGCTTGCCTGTGTGTTAAACAAATTACCGTTGTTTTTGAAATTTCTGCCACGCAGCAACAGCTACTGTTGATCATGTTGAGATTAACAATTTTTGGTATTCAAAATATTGGATCATGGAAGAGCAAGCCCCTTGTTCAAATACAAGCTGTAAGCATTTTGAAAAGAGCAGTTGGTGATACCTGATGATTATCGCAATGGGAAGTCATTGTAATTTAATTACAGCGGCCAGTCATTGTGGATGAGTGCATGTTTTAAGATGTCTGGTTGAGTAAACTGTGCTTGTGACCAAGATAAGAGTGATGTTATAATGAGTCATTGACAGGAAACCATGTTCACTTGTGATAGAACCCTGTTGTCCACAGTGGATTCTAAAGGCTGAATTCACGAAAGGTGTTTAGCGAGCGTCTTGCTAACACACGCATCATCCGAGAACACCGTCAAAAACATCGTTGTACATGCACAGCTAATCGCCAGCCGAAATAGCAATTTATGAAGGGAGAAAAACAGCCGGTTAGTTGTGTGCATCTAAACAGCCGATTCGCTTGTGAAACGGCACATATTTCCAACATCCAAATGGATGCACTTGCATAGAATCACAGCTCCATGGACAATTGTTGGAGGGGATTCAGCACATCGCTCCTCATCGTCGGTTTATCCAAGTCATCTTGCTCTAGATTCAGCAGCCAACAAAATGATTCCTTCGAGAGTGTGTAACTCAAGCCAAATTTGATATTGTCATATTTCTCCAGAGGATAGCATCTCTCCTCGAAGATTCCCAATGCACGTCAGTGAACTGCTCTATTCCTATCCTGTTCTGCTTCCTCTTGAGCTAATTCAAGCAAGCATCCCATGTGAACTACCAATTATAAGCCATGCAATGCCTGCTTCAATCCTTAAATGCACTCGAAAACCTCACTGACGTGAAAAAGTTTTCCTTATTCATACGCTTGCGATTAGGTTTTCATCATGTATTAGATAATCACACTTTAACGATTGGCAACTAACTTTGAACAGGTGATCATCGAACGATTAGGGATTCTACATGGGCGTCTAGCTCTTAAACGTTCGTAAATTCGGCGCCAAATATCTGGCCTTATTTGATAAGGAATTGGACAAATATAATTGGATTTCTTTCTCAGAATACATTATATTATATATATATATATATA